>PVKA01041865.1:0-17783 GCA_004027165.1 Ctenomys sociabilis
GGTGGTTTTGGTGGACAGTTTTAGTTGTGGAGGAAAACTTGGTGATCAAGGCGAATTTGGTGGCAGCCATGGGGGAAGTGGGTACGATGGCAATGGGAATGGCTATAGTGGATCTGGTAATGATGGAAACAGTTATGGAGATGTTAGCAGCTACAACGAATTTAGCAATTACAACAATCAGTGTTCAAAGTTTGGACCTGGGGCCAGGAGATGGCTCAGTGAAATAAGCATTTCCCTGGCAAGTGCAAGGGCCTGAGTTCAATCCCCAGTTCTGCAAAAAAAAAAAAAAATGGACCCATGAGTGGAACAAACATTGGAGATAGAAGTTCTGAGCCCTAGGCTGGTGGAGGTGACCATGGCACTGCATCAGCAGTAGCTATGGCAGTGGCAGAAGGCTTTAAACACTTCCAGGAAACAAAGCTTAGCAAGAGAGGAGAGCCAGAGAAGTGACAGGGAAGCTCCAGGTTACAACAGACTTGTAAACTCAGCCAAGCACAGCGGCTGCTTTCCCTCGGTGCTCTTGGTGCCTCTGCGCCTTCTGCTGCCCCTGCGCCTTGGAACCAGCTGATTAAGGGCTGGAGCCCCCACAGACTGTGAACTCAATAAGCTTTCCTCTTTTGACTTTGAGTGCTGGGTATTTTGAACCAGTAAAGAGAGAAGTAACTCTTTGGAGTTAACCAGGAGTAGGACACCTGGTTTCTCTTATGTGAGAAATCCAAAGCATAAATAAAAAACAAAAGAAGAGATAAATAATAGGGAACATAGACATAGGTCTTTTGCAGATAGGAAGGGGACCAAGAGATGAAGGGTAGGGGATATAAAAAGAATTAAAATGTACTAAGCACAGGTATTTACTCCCCAAGATAAAGTAATCATTATGTCCTGCGAACATGTACTAATGCAAATAAAAATATGAAAGAACAAACAGGCATGGAAAAGATCTCTACTATGGTTAAGTCCAAAAAGGACCTTTCAATGAATATATATTTAAAATCCTGCCAGGTGTGGGGATATACATCTGTACTCCCAGTCTCAGGAGCTGAGGCTGGAGTATGACTCAAAAAGCTGGGAGTTCAGCCAGGCATGGTGGTGCATGCCTCTAATCCCAGCATCCAGGAGGCTGAGGCAGTGTTCAAGGCCAGCGTGGGCCACAAAGTGAGTTCAAGGACAGTCTGAACTACATAGAGACCCTGCCTCAAAAAGATCAAATAAAGGGCCGGAGAGATGGCTCAGTGGAATGAGAGCTTCCCTGGCAAGCATAAGGGCCTGAGTTCAACCCCTGGTTCCACACACACACACAAAGACCAAATAAAAAAGGCTGTGAGTTCGAGGTCATCCTGATCTATGAAGTGAGAGTTTGTCTCAAATAAAACAAAAATAGCCCCAGGTCATAGTAAATCACCCATGCATCACCCATCTTTTTGTGGGTTACAGAATCACTAATCATGACCACTGCGCTCACCTGCCAGCGTATTTCACCTGCCACAGCAAAGCACTGCACAAGCCCCAGTCCTCTTCCCCAGGAGCATGACTCCTCCACAACATGCCTCACTCACCTAAGCTCCGAGCCCACGACACTTCTGAGATCCAGCCCAGAAGTGGGAGCAACAATTTTTGTCATATCTCATAGTCTTTTGTCCACGTAAAAAGGAAAACATAAGTGAAATCAGGCTTGTCAAGTTTGTGCATACTCGGCCCAGCAACTGTTTCTCCATCCGCTGAAGGGGAAACATGCTCAAATTATTTAGTTTTTAGTCATGGACTTTTTGGAGCTCACTCTGGAGGAAGACAGCATCATGTCAGGACGTGAGGCCCAGTCCACTGCTCCTGCAGGCTTCCAGTCTGCAGCCATACCCGGAGACAGGCTGGTCTCCTGCCCTCACCCCGAGATGGTGTTCTGAACATGAGCCCTTGCACAGAGGACATCCCCGCAGGGCTGGGCACAGATCTAACATGCGATAGGACCCTCAAGAGCCACTCTCCTGGCTAGAAATGCCTTTTTAAAACTGAATTCACGGCAGTGAAGTTAAAGCTTAACTTGGGCGGCCCCACCTCACATCCCTGCTACCTGCCTATCTATCTCTTGAGCTTGCTCCTTTTTTATTTTTTTATTTTTTTTTTTTGTGGAACCAGGGATTGAACTCAGGAGCTTGCTTCTTTACTACTAGATGGACTCCAAGTTTTTAAGAGGATCGAATCAGCCTTCCCCTTTCTTCTATTTCCTTTTTCTGATGCTGGAGATTAAACCTAGGTCCCAGAGCACAGTCCGGCGCTAAACTTCACATCCAGTCCCACAGTGCTCAGCGGGTCCATCTCCTTCCCTGTTCATTCTCCTTTTGATGCTGGAGGCTGACATAGTGCCTTCCACACTCCTCCAGAGACGCTCTCCACCACTTGAGTCATATTGCCAGCCCTTCAATTGGCTCTGGATGCTAATAAGAACACATTCTTAGGGCAGGGGAGATGGCTCAGTGGAATAAGCGCTTCCCTGGCAAGTTCAATCCCTGGTTCTGCCAAAAACAAAACAAAAAAGAATGTGTTCTTAATTCTCTAGAGCCATAAGTAGTCCTGAGCTGTGAAAGGCTCAAGTCAACAACTTCTAACATTGTCAGTCCTGCAGATAATACACTACTATTATAGACTACTGAACTATGTTGGATTACTCTGCTGAATTCATGCACCTACAATATATGAATGGCAATATATTAGGGCTGGGGAGATAGCTCAGTGGAATAACATCTCTGACAAAAGTAAACAAAGAAAAGGAGATATAAATAAAGGACCATTTCGTAGTGAAAAAATATGTATATATCTGTATATACAAAATGGCATAGATATACAACTCCTTTCTCTTAGTTCAATGAGAAGAAAGTTTTGAACTAATAGTATTTAGACAAGATATCACGTCTGCATCTTATACTGTGAATAACTACTATGAAGACAACAATATGAAATGTATTAATTATTGTAACTGTCCCACTAACCTGTTTTGAAACTGTCTCATTGCTACTTCTTTCTCAATAAAATTAATATTTCAAAAAAAAGTAGAAATTGTCATTCTCTTGAGCTAATGAAAAGAACCTGCCAGAGCTAGTTTAAGGCCTGAAAAACAACCCTGACAGCCGGCAGATTTCATTCTTGGACTTGCACAACAACCCTGGGAATATCAGGGTGACAAGCAGCATGCCTGAGTTCTGTAATTCTTCCCACCTATAGATGTCTTTTCAAACTATTTTTTTTAAAACAATAAGCTTTAAAAAAAAAAAAGTTTTATTGGGGTGGGGAGATAGCCTGGCAAGTGAAAGGGCCTGAGTTCAGTCCCCAGGTCTGCAACAACAACAAAAAAGCTTTATTTGTACTTTGTTTTTTGCTCTGATCAGGTACTAGAATTTTTTTTGTGGCCTACTCAGCCCACCCTGGGGGTGTGGCTGACACAACCTGTGGTGCTGAGATCCCTGTGCACTTGCCTAAGCCTGCCTAACAGGCGCTTTAGACTGCAAAACTATCTCGCCAGCCCCTTTTCAAGCTGTTATAAAGTTTTCTTCTCATGTTCAATGGTATCTAAAACTAGCATGATACTCAATTATGATACTCATGATATTCAAAAACATAGTCTTTTCTAGCGCTGTTAAGTGTAGGACATGGTCACATTTTCAATATTCTCATTGTGAAAACATCTTCCATTCTTTTCAAATTGAGAATTACTCTTATAGGAGGGGCACAAGAACACCACAGTGGTTCATTTATCATCTGTAGCAATTAAGTTCTCTGAGCCTCCATTTCCTCAAATATAAAAGGTAGAAGACCTGTTTCATAGGCTATTATAGGAAATAAAAAGTCAGGGGTACAAAGTGCCCCAGGAAAGCAGAGTCACAGATGCAGGTCTCCCCTGCTATCCCCCTCCCCTTGGAACCACAACCAGTACAGTCCTCACTGCCACTGCAACTTGCCCTGAAGTGGGGCCAACAAAGAGCACCTCTGTGGTGTTGCCCTTTCTCTGCCCAGCAAATTACTCTGAAAGAGTGTATTGATTTGTACAACTTTGATGAATAGAAGCCACACGTTAAGAAATCATTTGTCACACTCCAAGGCAGACAGACTACAGTCTAAGCCTTGGGTACTTTCAAGTAGAATGTCAGATAGTAATCAGATACCTGGAACCTAGGCCCTGCCCTGCCCTGCCCTGCACCCCCCTCCCAAGGCTTTTGCTCAGAAGCCTAACAAGACCCCAGCCAGCCCTTTCTCCACAATCCCACTGGGGGCACAGGACACTGAAGGGCCTCTGAAGACTGAGAAGGGTTCACCTGCAGTTCTGACACCAGTGCCAAAAATCTGTGTCCCTAATCTTGGGTCACAGAAGAAGAGCTAGTGAACTGAAGGCCTGACCCCAGCAAATGGAGGACCCACAGCTCACAGGGGCTTTGGGGAAATGTCTGTGATGGGACGGAGAAGCGGACATATGCTGCGGATACCAGCCTGCCTCATTGCCACCAAGCAGAGCCAGCGGGCAGGGACTGGAAGGAAGGGTAACAGCTGAACCTCCCTCCAGGTGCTCCTCCAAGCAGGGCTCCACCAAGGTGAAGGTGGAGGCATGGAGAGACCCTTTGGGGCTTAAGGGTCCTGCCAGCAGTGCTTCTCCTGCAGTCCTGAGGCTGCCTGAGGACTGAGGGCCCAGCAGCCCCCCCCTTCCGTACCGGGGATTGAACTCAGACCCTTGCAAGTTGTCAAGAAAGTGCTTATTAAAAGATAAAAAAGAAAAAAAAGAAAAGAAAAGAAAAGAAAAGAATAGCCGGGCGTGTTGGCGCATGCCTGTAATCCCAGCACTCAGGAGGCTGAGACAGGAGGATTGTTGTGAGTTCGAGACCAGCCTGAGCTACAAAGTGAGCTAAGGCCAGCCTGAACTGCATAGTGACACCTTGTCTCAAAAAGATAAAAAAAAAAAAAAAAAAAAAGAAAGAAAGTGCTTATTCTACTGAGCCATCTCCCCTGATGAGGGCTGGGCAGGGAGGTCAAAGGCCATGGGATGATTAAGCATTTTCCTCCCCTGCAGGAGACCTCCAGAAGTAACTGAGGTGGAGAGAGTGACAGGAAAGCCACTAGAGCTTTGGCTTCACTGCATGACCAAGCCACAAAGGGATGACAGGCAGACGTGGGGACTTGGGCGAAGGGTGACACCTTCCCCAAAGGTGCCCACCTAGGCTGAAGGAGAGGAGAGAGGGTAGGAAAGGCCCTGCTGCCTGACCCTGGAAGGCAGCTTCTGTCCAGGCAGCTGGAGCTAAGGCCTGGGCCTGGCTGCTTCTGACGTCACAGCTGAAGGGAAGGCGGGCAGTGTCATGGCCAACAGCCCACTGCTCGGCAAGCTTGGCGCCCTGGCTCACCTCTGCTTACCAGCTGGTAGGCTCATGAAACTGGCACACTGTCAAGGTCGCTTAAAGACAGTTAAACCCAGGAATCTGGTCCTGGCCTTGTTGAGTGATGACTCAACATGGTCTGCTCATTTCCAAGTCCTGACGCCCGAGTAGAACGCTCAACAAGGCTTGTGCTTGTGTTGTAGTGAGTGCTCTTACCGCAGCGGCTGGGGGTCTGGCTGGACAAGCAGTGCAGGGCCCCGAACACACACCTGCAGAGGCGGCAGCCGCGGACGGTCCAGGCGCCGTGCCCCAGGGCGCCGCAGTCACTGCCAAGCAGGAAGCGAGTCAAGGCCAAGACCTACGCCCCCCGCAGACCCCGCACTTCCCGGCTCTCCCAGCTCTCTGCGCCCCTCGCAACCCCCGCGCCCCGCGTAGGCCCCGAGACCCCATTCCTCCACTTTCCCCACCCCGACCCTGTCCCCTGCGCCCCCAGGTCTCCTGCAGCTCCCGCGACCCCGCAGTCCCCGCAGCCCCCACGGCGTCTGCAGCCCCCGACTACCCCCGCTCTCCCCGCCCCTCGCACTCACCTGAGCCTCTGGTCGTGCTCGCAGTGGCGGCCGGTGAAGGGCGCGGGGCACACGCAGAAGCTGCCCAGCACGCAAGTGCCTCCGTTTCTGCAGCAGCGCGGCGGCGGCACACCTGTGGAGTCAGCGGCACACCTGTGTTGGACGGCGACCTTGCTGATTTCTCTACCACCTTCGGGTTTCTCTGTTTCAGCTCGGAGGCGCCCTGCTGAGCGTGTGTGCTCGGCAAACTCTGCTTGTTAACTCAGGGACTAAAACAAACTACCAAGGGCTCTGCTGGCCAGGAGAGGCCCGAGTACACTCCGCAAATTGGATTCTCTCTCCCTCTTCCTTTCACATGTTAAAAATTAGGCTGGGGCTTCCCAGGATAGAGATTAAGAACAGGCCTCCCAGGCGGGACCACCCACCTCCTGGGAGCCTGAGCCGGGAGGCTTCACCCAGCCGCGCCAGCTCCCTGTACCTCGGATTAGCGAATGTAACGCATTACATTTTGGCAAGACTTTTAAAAGATAAACTCATAAGCGCTTCCCTGGCAAGCGCAAGGGTTTGAGTGCAATCCCGGTTCTACCAAAAAAAAAAAAAAGACCTCCTAAGTAAAAAAGAAACTCACTAGGAGATGCTTTTACTTCGTAGTGATTTCTGATACGAAGGCGTTGAGCGGTTTCTTAAGTACTTCATCACGATCCCGTCCCTACCCACCCCCCACCCCCGCACCCATCCTAAAGTCCACTAACCAGAATCACTGCAAAGGTTTCCGGCCAGCAAGGAAACTTACGCTCTCCGTAGACCGTGGAGTACGGGGTAGCACGCCGAGACCTCCAGCCCTCTTCGCTGCCGTTTCCCCCTCTGAAATGATTCCTGGCCCTGGAGAGCGTTGTGGGCTGCAACTTTTGGACGGTGACGTTGTTGATTTCTCTACCACCTTCGTGTTTCTCGCTGTGATAGCCTTTCAAAAATATTAGACACAAGACTGATCATGACAGAGAAACAGGTATTCTATGCAATGAAAACTGAGACTGAATAAAATGCTTCTTACTGTTTCCCAAGTGGACGATCTGTAACGCCAAACTGACTAGACACAGCAGCCTAAGATATTTAAGAAAATTATTAAAGTTTGAAAGCAGAAATTTAAAATGTCATGCAGTGATTAAATACAAATATATAGAATATCTAATAAAGTAATAAAATGTAATCATTTGGGGACTTCCATTTTGGCTAAGGTTGTCATAGTTTAAAAAGACTTGGAGGCAAACCTGCATTCTTCCCCTAATGCAATCAGGAGCACCTGCATCGTGGTCTGACCCCAGGATCTGGACAATTCCTCTTACCTGATACGCCCCGGGGTCATTTCCTCGCTGACAGGACTAGTTGGTGTAAGCGTGTCCTTCCCGCATCAGTGGAATGAAACCGATTTCCAAGGAGGCTGCGTCTAGCCAGCTTTATACTGGACAGTATCTTCACTGTATGTCTTGGAACAGCCGCCTCAGGACACAGAGCAGGTTAGTAGTGGAGACACAGACGTGTGCTTCCCTCTCCTCTGGCCAAGACAAACATCCAGGAGACCTTTGGTTCTGTCCTGTAAGTCCGTTAGGAGCTCCTGCCGCGACACCAAGGCAGGGGGCCTGAAGGACCATCCCTCAGTGAATCACCCCTACGAGGGGTGGAGACACAGGCAGGCCGTACCTCAACCGAAACTCACCCCCAGCAGTATTTACAGTGTCGATAGCAGCAAGGGTGGCCACTCTCTGATGCAAGAAGTGAATGATCAAGGGTAAGAAACAACCTGATTGAATTAAAACCCGACATAAACAGAAACACTTTCTTAGCAAAAGAGTTTTCTGTTGTATAATGCTTGTTCCAGCGAGGGTGAGACAGACCAGCTAGAGACAGATGCTGTATGAGACATTGCTAATGATCTGGACCCCACAAGTTGCGAATGTTGGGCAAGAGGTTAAAGGGGCGGGCATTTCCACACCTACATACACAGGTGGTCTTTACCACTAGATGGGCAAAACCCATGACTACTTCCCTGAGAGAGACTAGTTCTAACACCATGTGAGGGGGTTGGGGACTGAGACTCTGGAAACTTAAGCCGCTTGCCAGTGAGTTCTTTGGAACACATGAAATTCACAGAAACCCCACGCAAAGCCTGCTGCACTCAGGAGTCCCTGCTCCCCACCTCACGCTGAGAGTGACTCCATCACTAGGTCTCATGCCTCATGCTGAAATCAGACTGGAGCCTTTCCGGCCAGCCCTAGAAAACATCAGGGACTCAGTGTGGCAAAGTGGATTTTCATATAAGAACCAATTTTGAAGAAATAGTATGCTTCCCTAAAAGTTGGAATAGCTTTAGGTGCTGATTTAATTTCTCACATCTTAAATGTGAGGTTTATGACGGAGAAGGCCATGAAGCTGGCCAGGTGCTGGGGAGCGAGGCTGCACATGGCTTCTGGATGAAGTGTTCTGTGAGTCCCAAGACTGGGTCTAGACAGGGTGGAAAACTCAGAGGAGATGACACCCCGGGGCATCCACAGACATCTCCAGGTGCAGCTGCAAAAGCTTCGCTTTTAGGTTGAATGGTCATTATTGGTTCTTTACATAATCTAGCTATATACAGAAGGTACTTTTTGTGTCTTTAAATTAACAGAAACTTCTAGGGCTGGGGAGATGGCTCAGTGGAATAAGGGCTTCCCTGGCAAGCACAAGGGCCTGAGTTCAATCTCTGGTTCCACAAAAAACAACAACAACAACAACAACAACAACAAAACCAAAAACCTTCTATATGACCAAAATGGGCTGTATGTTAAAATAGTCAGATGTAAGCTTAGAGGATTGTATTTCTTTATATAAAAAAGTGTAAAATTTTTTACTTTAAAGAATATTATGGAGGGATGCAGAGTTAGCCCAGTGGCATAAGTGCCTGCCTGGCAAGCACAAGGACCCAAGTTCAATCCCCTGTACTGCATGCTGTGCCTTTTACACCAGGCATGGTGGTGCATATCTGTGATCTCAGCACTGGGGAGGCTGAGACAGGAGGATCACTATGAGTCTGAGCAGAGTAGCGAGACCCTGTATCAAAAAAGAAAAAAAAAGAACGAAGGTTATGGAAACCCTTTCTGATAATTTTTTTGTTTGTTTGTTTTGCAGAACCAGGGATTGAACACTTATTCTACTGAGCTATCTCCCCGACGCCCCTTTCTGATAATTGTACAATATTAAATAAATCATCTAAAATTTAATTATTCAGTTTCTTAAGTTTTTTATATTGAACATTTCCAAACATACAAAAAAGTTGGGAAAAAGATTCAGTAAATGCAGATTCACCATGCAAATATTAATCTTGACAGTCTTATTTCTTCCCAAGCTTAATGTCTTGGAGTTTTTAAAAGCTAGTCCCAGAGCTTTGGTACTGGGGATTGAATTTACAGCCCTTATATGCTAGGCAAATGCTCTACTCCTGCCCCTCAAATGAGGTTTTAAACATCTGCTAAACTTTACAAGTGGAAACTATAGAAAAAGGAAATGTTTTGTACTGAGAGATAAGAAACAGCCAAAAGATGTCTCTCTAGGCAGTTTGCTTAAGATCTGGGAGGCTCCAGGAGTACCAGGGCCTCTGGCCTTGGGAGATAAAACAGCTGCTGAGCTATTTTCACCACTCTGTCACTTACTCTCCCCAGGCCTTTGTGGTTCCTGGGTGTCTCCTGTGCTCAAAGGTCTAATAAAAGAAGTTTTGCTTCTCCTGGCTCCGGGAGCTGCAGGCCACAAACCTGGCTTGTGAGTTTCCTGAGAATGGCTAGAGTAGGGGAAGGTGGGTCCCTTGCCTGAGGTGGGGGGGGGGGGGAATCCTCTTTCTTGTTATCAGCTGTAAAAAGATAAGACTGGAGCCAGCCTTCCAACCTCCAGTAGATAAAATGTGTGGGAACCGGGCCATCTGAGATTAAAAACTGTCACATTCTCAGCATGACAAGCAATCACTGCAGCAAATGCTGGCAGCCAAGTCGGTGTGAAGAGCTCTTTGTGATTTTAAAGCTGTCCTGCATGGGCTGGTGCTGGGCTCCACAGGAGTGAAAACCGCTGTCTGCCTGCCCTTGGGCTGGGCTGCTTTCTTTTCTTTTCTTTTATTATTATGATTGTCATTATTATTATTATTATTTTTTTTTTTTTTTTTTTTTTTTTTGGCAGAACTAGGATTGAACTCAGGCCCTTGCAGTTGCTAGGGAAGTGCTTATTCCACTGAGCCATCTCCCCAGCCCCTTGGGCTGCTTTCTGTCTGAATTTTTCTATGTAGGTAGCTCATGGGCGTGAAATAATACAGTGCTTGTCATTGTTTATTACTTTTTCAGTGCTGGGAATTGAACCTCAGGCCTCATGTGCTAGCCAAAAGCTCTACCCACTGCCCATGTTTGTCCTTTTGCATTTTGTTTATTTCATGTAGCATTGTCTGTCTATCCATGTGGTGTGGCAACATGTATCGGAACTTCATTTCTTTGTGTGACTCGGTAGTATCTCTTGGTGCTTATGCATATACCAAATCGTCTATCTATCCAGTGTTGACACATGGATTTTTCCCCCCTACCTTTTGGGAGAACACAGAGAAAAACCTACCATCTATATGCCAATGTGGAAGGCCTCGGAAGAAACCAGATCTGCAACACATTGGTGTACTTCCAGTCACCAGAGCTGAGAAAATAGATTTGTGTTATTCTACTTGCCCAATATGTTGCTTGTTATGGCAGTCCAACTAACACCCAAGGTTGTTTTCTTTTTTCCATAATTTTAAATTTTTTTCAGGGCCTGGGATTGAGCACAGGGGCCCCCACACATGAAGCGCAAGCTCTCCTACTGAACTGGCTACACTTATGTTTCATTTATGAAAAGCATAGCACGCCTATTTCTACTGGCAGCCTTCTAAAATGTCTGGAGAACTCAGCCTCCTCCCAAGAATGCTTTCATTCAGGAAGAACTCTGCAGATGGTTCTCCAGGGTGTGTGGTTAGCCTTGCTGATGTTCTTCAAATCATGTGGGAAAGCCGGACTGTTGTGGCCGCCCCGGTCCCTGGAGAATCCAGTGTGGTCAGAGAAGCTCACCTCCGTGACCAGAAGTGGCTGACTCAGGTGACAAGAACTCATTTCCTAAACACAGATCTCCACAGTCAGTTCTCATTTTCCAAATGTGGCCACAGCCAGATGAGGGTAATCACCCAGGCCTTTAGTTTCTAAATAATACAGATCCTGCAGATTTATTTGCAGAAAAACTGGTCATAAAAAAAGCAAAAAGCATGAACTCCCTAAAGTAAACATAGAGGATGAAAATGATTTCACCACAGAGACAGGTTTGGTTTGTCCACAGCTGTGGGAGAAGCTGTAGTGTATTGAAAGGCAAAGCCTGGGTGGCAGGAGCCCTCCTAGCAGTGCCACCCATGGACCAGTCCACCTTTTGGTACCTGGAGATGGAGCCCAGGGGAGAGGACCCAGTCTGTCCTTAGCATGGATGCTGAGTGCACTGTGTGCCTTAGGTTAGTTTTGCCTTCCCACTCTGAATGTTAGGGACCAGGGCACAGTGGAGGGGTCAGTGGAGAGCCTGCTGCTGTGAAAGAGAGCACACAATGGCCGTGAGTTTATGGCAGTAGTTTTTGTGTCCCTGCTTCTCAGACTGATGTCATATCCAGGCCATCTTACCAAAAAGTTATGTGATTTATGGGCCAGGGAGATGGCTTAGTGGAATAAGTGCTTCCCTGGCAAGTGCAAGGGCCTGAGTTCAATCCCCATTCAAAAAAAAAATTGTAATCTTGGGGAGAGTAATCAAGGACGGCATTTTCTGATTGTTTTTATTTTCCATTTTCTGATTGTTTTTATTTTCCTTTTCTTTTCTCTCTTTTTTTTTTTTTTTTTTCGGAAGAAATGGGATTGAACTCAGGCCCTTGTACTTGCCAGGCAAATGCTTATTCTACCTGAGCTACTTCCCTGGCCCCTTGTTTTCCAATTGGGCTTGGGCACATGTCCCCTGGATTTGCACGCCAGTCTATTTTGTCATGCTCTAATCTCCTGTCTCACTCTGGTCTTCCTTCTCACTGGAATTCTTAGGTTACTCGGGACTAACTTCAGACAGAATTTTTTTTTTTAAAGTTTTTTTATATTTTAGGGGAGGGTCTACAGGGTGTTCAGGGTCTCACTACTAGATCGGACTCATAGTGATCCTCCTGTTTACAGCCTCCCAAGAGCTGAGATTACAGGAGCAGGCCACTAGGCCCAGTCTCAATTGCCATCTCAGTGCACCTCAGTGGTGGGCCCAACAAGGCAAGCCTGGGGATCAAACAGTCCACTGAGCTATCTGGTTGGCTCGTGTAAGTCTCATTTTAAAGTTCAGGTGACGGTACTTAAGAGTCTGGTACCCTCCAGGCCCAGTCCTTTGGACAGCCTTATGGTGTCCTGTGGAACAAGACAGACGGGATGAGACAGCCATGGTCTTTGCCCTTGTGGGCCTGCTACCAGCAGCAAGCTCCAGACCCACATCCGGGGGGGTCGCATGGGCCATGAGCATCAGCAAGGCTCTTAGGGGCGGAGCAAGGGCAGAAGAAATGCAGGCCCAATGGAGTCAAGGAAAATGAAAATTTTACAATTGCATTTTTGAAAAACTGCAACTTCAGGACACAAACTTACTCAAGCTTTTTTCCCTCTAGAAAATTCATTAAAAAAATTCCTAAGTTCTTAAAGACACAATAAGCCTGTGAATCAAGTGCTGGACTTGTGTTTTTAATCTATTAATTCATTTCTTACCTGAGGCCTCCACTTCAAGGAAGCAGTACTCTGCCTGAAGTCCCCCACCAGATCCCGTGAATACATCCAACTTCAGGCTATAATGTACCTTTCTCTCTCTCTCAAGGACCCCTACTGTTTCTTTGAGTGTGTACTTTTAAATTTCTGCTTAATAAATTCCTTTATCCTTCCTATTAATGTATCCTGAGAATTCTTCTTCTGTGACAGGAGGTGGAACCAATAACTTAATTCTTTGTTTGTCTTCAGTACTGGGGACTGAACTCAGGGCCTTGTGCTTATTCTACTGAGCCATCTCCCTAACCCAATACATTGAGTGAACTGTTTCTTGATGTCTTTTTTGGGGGGAGAGCCAGGGAGATGGCTCAGTGGAATAAGTGCTTCCTTCACAAGCGCAAGAGCCTGAGTTCAATCCCTGGTTCTAACAACAACAACAACAAAAGTATATATATATATATATATATATATATATATATATATATGTATATATATATATATACATATACATATATACATACATACATACATACATACAAGGGTCTACAGGGTGTTCAGGATCTCATTACACAATCAGACTCATAGTGATCTGCCTATTTATAGCTTCCCAAGAGCTGGAATAACAGGTGCATGCCAACACACCCAGTCTCAATTGCCATCTCAGAATACCCCAATAACTTAATTCTTTGGTAAGGTGGGTTTAGAACCCTCCCAGGACCCTGATTAGTAAGTAATAGGACTACCAGAGGTAATCTGACATACATTAGTCAAAATTGCCTTATTTCCTGTTTAGCTTTTACTAAAGATATTAAAGTAGGGCTGGGGAGATAGCTTGGTGCTCTAAACACCTGCCTGGCAAGTGCAAGGACCTGGGTTTGATCCCTGGTACCACATGCTGTGCCGGCCACCAAGACGAGGCATGGTGGTGCAGGCCTGTAATCCCAGCACTGGGGAGGCTGAGTCCAGGTTGCATAGCAAGACCTTGTACCAAATAAATAAATTTTTAAAATTATAAAAAAAGATTTTTTTTTGTCTTTTTGATACAGGATCTCACTATGCAGTTCAGGCTGGCCTGAAGCTCACTTTGTAGCTCAGGCTGGTCTTGAACTCACAACAATCCTCCTGCCTCAGCCTCCCGAGTGCTGGGATTACAGGCCTGTGCCACCACAGCCCACCATTATTTTTTATTTTATTTTTTGGGGGAACTGGGGATTAAATGCAGACCCTTGCACTTGCCAGGGAAGTGCTTATTCTACTGAGATATCTCTGGGCCCAGGGTGATGGCTCAGTGGAATAAGCACTTCCTTGGCAAGAGCAAGGGCCTGAGTTCAGTCCCCTGTTACACACACACACACACACACACACACACACACACACACACACACAGACACACATACACACAATCTACTGAGCCATCTCCCCTGCACCAACGTGAATGCTAAAAACCAACAAAATCTTTTTTCTGTGGCTGCTCCTAAGGTCGTCTAATGTTCACTAGTGCAAAATTCTTTCTGTATCAAAGTGATGACTTCACAGCATTGCTCTTTGAGTTTCCTCAAAGGTGATTCTCTTGCTATTAAGTGTGGCTTAGCATTGAAGTCTGGGCTTCTCAAAAAGTCATTATAGGGGCCAGGAAGATGGCTCAGTACAGTAAGTGCTTCCCTGGCAAGTGCAAGGGCCTGAGTTCAATCCCTGGTTCTGCCAAAAAAAAAAGTCATTATTGTACAGGGCAAACAAGACAGTTCAGCAGTCTAAACTGCCTGCTTAGGCAAGTTTAGGCAAGCACGCAGAGACCGTGGATGGATCCCTGACACCACATCCCACGCCAGCCACGCCCCCAGGGTGGGCTGAGCTGGCCACAAGAAAATAAGTCGTTGATAATAAGGTTTCACTATAGTGCAAAGGTTAAGAGAAGAATTGGAATAACTCAAATAATGAAAGGAAATAGACATGTAGTTTGGTTTTGTCTTTGTGACCAGTCTCCATTGAGTTGTGTAGGCAGCCTCAAACTTCTAGCTTACACAGCCCAGCTTCATGCTTCAGCCTTCAGGGTAGCCTGGGTTCCAGTGTGCGGTGAGTGACACTGCCCTGCTGGGGGAGAGGTATTGGAGGTAAACAGTGACCTCTCTTTTGACCCATTTTGCTCTAAAAGGGAACAGAGAGCTGGCCAAATAGATCAGTGGACTAAGGTGCCTGCTTAGCAGAGTCAGGAACTGGTTGGGTCCTCAGTGTGCCGTGCTGGCCTTGACCCCAGGGGTGTGCTGAGATGGAGATTGAGACTGAGCGGTGGTGCACGCCTGTAATTCCAGGGCTTGGGAGCTGAAAACATGAGAATCACTATGAGTCTGATCTACGCAGTGAGACCCTGTAGACCCAGTACTAAATTAAAAAAAAAAAAAAGGAAACAGAAATAGGAGTGGAGGTTAAGAGACATGGGGGGCCATGGTTTGGATTTGAAGGGGGGCAAAACTCTGTTTTTCTCCCTTACACTGTATGTGGGCTATCTACCCACCCCATCTCTGTGCCCTCCTCTCCTACTACAAGTTTAGGATGTTTACAGAGTAAAGACCCCCCCCCCCAAGTTAAACTTCTCCAGTGACACAAATGCACCAGCCATTACAATTCAACCCTTGTCAGCTTGGCAACCAGACACATCTCTTTAAAGGCTTCCAGGTACACAGACATGCTTGCCTTTCACAGCTTGAACAATGTAGCATAGGTTTAACAATCCTTAAGAGCCAATACTAAGTCTATCAGCATTGTATTAAATTAGAAGCATAATGGTCTGCCCTGGATCCTCAAACACTCACACATGTCCCTTTGTGCTAAAAGCATTTAGTCCTGTCTCTAAGAGTTGTCAAAGTCCGAAGACTTTGACCTTCTTGTAAGTTATTTTTTCTTTTTGTATTCACTTCTTTTGTTGTTGTTGCTGTTGTTTTAATGAGTGTCAACATAGTTTTTAGTATTTGATTTTTATTTATTTTTTTTTCCTTCTTTCTTTTCCTTTCCTTCTTTCCCAGTTTCCTGAAGTTTAGGTAATCTTCCCTTGTCCTTTAGCCCTACTTCTAATCTTTCTAAGGTTTTTTTCTCTGTTTTTCTTCTTATCTTTTTTCAATTTTCTCCTCTCAGGGAAAATTTGCTCTGTGGTATGGCTATTTACTGTATAAAATTCTCTCATTTGTCTTAGATTTTGTTATGCAACTATAAATCTTGTTCTTATGGTGAAAGGGAAAAATTAATAGTTACCACTATTAATTAATAGTTATCACATCAGACTGGCCTTTTCTAGTCTGATGCTATTGTTTGATGTTATTGCTGCTTCTCACTGTATTGCTTTAGGCCAGCTGACTAGTTGCTGTGATCAATAGCTCTTCTACTATGCTAATACTGAGATTGAGGGGTTATAACTAGTACTAGATCCAGCACCAAAGAACTGGAGGCTAACTGAGCCAAATAAGCTACAATACTTGCTTCTTAACAAACCAAAGAGGCAGGATCCTGGAACTGACTCAAAAGTCAAAATCCAGCTACCTCTAGAAGATATCAAAGGTAGTTATTTCTTAAAGAAATCTCAATATGTGTAATAAGCCACCTGCTTTATAAGTAGTACACAAGCTTCAATGGGAAAAACAAATTTAAAAAACAGAAAATGAGAAAACGTGGAAGCAAGATGCGACTCATTATCTCTGACTCGCCAAGGCAAATAAGGAGGCACTAAAGTGGAAGAGATACGAAAGGCACCTAGCTGAAATTTGTGAAAGTCTGAGGCTGAGAAGATGGCTCAGTGGAATAAGCGCTTCACTGGCAAGCACAAGGGCCTGAGTTCAATCCCTGGTTCCACCAAAAAAAAAAAAAAAAAAGGAAAGAAAGTAAAAAGAAGTGAAATTCTAGCAGCAGAAGTAAAAAATAAAACCAAAAAGCAGATCAGTATGTCTTTTGGCTAAAACACTACAGAAATAATTAAGAGAGGATGACAATCATGAAGAATCATGGAATGAATTAAGCTTGTGAACCAAAGTGCTACTGAATTTCAAGCCCAAAAAGAAAAACAAATAAATGACAACAGGAAAACAAAACAATGCAGACCAACGGCCCCTCAAAATTATCTTTTAAAATTGGTAGAAAGGGGCCTGAGAGATAACTCTGCAGTCTAAGCACCTGCCTGGTAGGTGCAAGGACCCAGGTTTGATCCCTGCTGCAGCATGCCATGCTGGCACTGTGCTGAGCTGGTCACTGAAATCAGGGGTGGTGACACATGCCTATAGTCCTAGTGTTGGGGTATTGCAACAGGAGCATCACTACGAGTCCAAGCTTCGTAGTGAGACCTAGTATCAAACGTGTTAAAAGAAAGAAAAAGAAATTCAACAGATGGAAAACAATATTCCATGTGACAGAAACCTGAAAAAAGCTGGGGCAGCTGCTGAATTTTCAGACAAAGTGAATTTCAAGGTAAGATTGAGCAAGAGAGGCTAAGAATGTGACTATATCCTCATTAAAGGGACAGTCCATGAGGAAGACATAATAATCATAACAAATGCACCAAATACCAGTGCACTCAACTATATAAGACAAATATTAATGGACACAGAAACTCAAATAAGCACTAATACAGTTGTGATGGAGGATCTCATACCCCACTATCACAAATAGATCGATTAAGCAGAAAATCAACATAGCTACATCAGAGCTGATACAGTAAATGCTTGCATGGCAAGTGCAAAGTTCTGAGCTCAATCCCCAGTTCCACAAAAAAAAAAAAAAAAAACCTTTGAACAAATGCACTTAGCAAATATCTAGAGAGTTCCACCCCTCAACGACAGGATATACATTTTTCTCATCAGTGTGAAATGAGATCTCAAGTTGTGAAGATTGAAGACAAACCAGTTTCTCAACTGAATAAACTGTAAAGAACAAATTAAAAGCCGGGCGTGGTGGCACATGCCTGTAATCCCAGCACTAGGGAGGCTGAGGCAGGAGGATTGTTGTGAGCTTGAGACCAGCCTGAGCTACAAAGTGAGCTTAAGGTCAGCCTGAACTTTTTGTCTCAAAAAGAAAAAAAAAGAAATGAAAAAAGAAAT
>PVKA01041866.1:0-17800 GCA_004027165.1 Ctenomys sociabilis
TCACTGTGCCAATCACATCAAACCTTACCATCAATGGAAAATGGCAAGAATTCTGTTTCCAGACCCCCAAATCAGACTCTCTCCGAGATAAGGATGTGAGCTTTGTACACGGTCAAGCCTTCTGCTCTGTTTATCCTGCTTAGAAATACAAGCTGGGGAGAAAGAAGGCCTTTGCCGGCAGACTGCAGGTCATAAATTAGTTAATAAAGTCTGTCCGTGTTATCTTTGAAATGGCCCATTTCATACATTCTATTTGATTTATCTGTTTCTCTGCTTAATCCAGCCTGTATTTTGGTAGCATAAGTCAGCGTATGCGTTTTAAATCATACAAAAGTTTATTTATAAATGACCAGTCTTCTTGTGAGGAAAATAATTGTGTATTATACACAATTTATTGTTTTTGACCAAGAATTTCAAAATTAATGTTATGTTTTAATGTATAATACTAGTGATTTCAGTGAAATGTCCAAATCATTATATTGTAAAATATATTTATTTTATTCAAAATAGTTTTATTGATGTTTCAAAGACCTCTCAAGGACTTACATAGTTCTAGTTGGTTATTTTCACATATCAGTGTTACATACACTTTTATTTTATTTACAAAAATCACTACTAATGATATAGCATCACTGTAGGTGTGTGTGTACATTTCTATGTGCAGGCTGTAAAAACAACCATACGAGTCCATTTGAAAGTTTCTCTTTTTTAAGGAAGGTAAGTTTCAACCATTCTTTACTGTACTTGCACAGTTAATACTGGGGATGTTACAAGCAAATAAAGTTATTTAGAACATAATTTAAGACCAAAGAGGTAAGGGGAACAAAGAAGACAGGACAGAAAAAGGGACAGAAAAGACAAGCAGGAGCTTCCTCCCAAGAAAGGAAGTCCCAAAGCATCAGAGCCCCTACTCTCCCCTCTCTGGTGAAGCACCCCTCTCATTTAGAAACAAAATACCAGCAAGAAGACAGGTGTCAAACAGGTGCAGAGTGATAGGATCAGGAAAGCAAGAGGTGAGCCACAAATTGCTAGAAAATCCAGGAGGCAGAAAAAAAAGAGAGAGAGAACAAAAGGAGCAGGGAGAAAGACACTTGAGAGGAAATGCTTACAGTGCCTAAAACTGAGCTATAGAGATGAAAGTAAGAAATGAGAAGGCAAAATTAATGGTTCAAAACCTACGCATAAAGCCAAGTGGGCATTGGAGATGACTTGGAGAATGTTTTTCCCTAGCTATCTGAATGAAAGGAACAGAGAGCACAAAAATAAAGGTGGAAAATTCAAAGAAGGCAAAGATAAGTGGGGTAAGAAGTTATTAGCTCACTTTTGAAAGTTGCTAGCCAAGTGGTGCATCCACGAGAACAGCTTAGTGACACCACCCTGGTAGGGTCCATCCTAGTGGAGCTGATCCTTCAAGATGACAGGGCTCCTATAACCCTTTGGTACTGTCTTATTCTGCAGTATTAATGTAATGGCAATTTGCTTTTAAAATGTCCCTACTTGAAAAGGCTTAAGTGGCAGGAATCCAGGCTTCCTAATCTGTTTGGTGCTCTGGAAGAGACTGGCTCTTCCTTATTTGATAAATAATTATTCTAGGTCAGCGAACAATAGCTTGGCAGCCTAAAGAGTTAATCCCCTGAATACCTTCTACACTCCCGGAAGTCATTTATTGAACCAGCAGTACCTGGTTTAACATTTATAAAAGGCTTTGAATTTCTTCAGGACAGAGGAAAGGATAAGACTGCACGTCAATCCATTTCTACTATTAAGCTTTCCCAGAATACCCGATGCTTGACTAGGTAAACTGCCAGACTTACAGCCTGCACATGAAATTCCAAATCCAGTCTCTTTTGGATTTGGTTTTATTCATTCGCTTTTACTGAGACTTTGCTCATAAGAACTTATGTTTGTAATTTAGTCATCCAAGTAACTGTTTTTATGGCAAGATTTCATCTTATAGACAGTCACATATTTCGAGGCCCATTTCAGAAAACTGACTTGATACAGAATGTGAAAATTGTATTATCAGTTGTTACCTGCAGCAAAGAATGGAGCTCAGAGTGGGGAGGAAAAGCTTGCCAGTTTTTGGCTCATAGTTAATGCAGCTGTATTTAAAACTCCAGTGGACAATTCTGAAGATGGCAAACTTTGCTTTGACAGAGTGCCATAGCACCTCCATTAGTGCCCTGTTTAGAATGCAAACATCTGCTTGCTTTTATTGCCCATGTGTTACTTAAGATGGTTCTGCTTCTTTATGACGTAAATAACTGGAATCTACTGATTATTTTTAAAGACTCGCAGTGTTTCCCTGAAACGACCACACTTTATGATTGTTTAATAAGGAATTGGCCCTTTAGGTACACAGAAATTATAAAGATCATATTTTCTACTCTCCTGACCTTTTCCGAGGATGACATTTTGATTAAAGTACCTTAGACTCTTGTGGAATTTGTTGTCTTTTGGGCTCTATGTGAATTATAGGTTCATGTTAGCATGTCCAGTCAAAAAAAACCCTCTCATCTCCAGTGACTGAAAATGAGGTACATGGCCTACTTTTTTCTCATTGACCTTCGGTTTGTGGCTTTGCCTAGTTCAGTTTGCCTTGTGAAGTTTACTATTTCCTTCCCTGTACATTTAGCTTAGCTAAGTGGATGGGCAATTTATTTGCCCTCCAGGCTGAGCACATGTCCAGTGCAGATAAGCTTCAAGACAGTAAAAAACCATCACTTCCATTTCAATAGCCTGGCTGTGTTCCAGGGTCTCCTGATGTGTGATTTTGTCTTTTTCTTATGGCAAGTTAGGACTTGAAGCCAATGGGACTGCTCAAAATCATGAAAAGCATAAAATGAAACAAAGACTCTGGGAAAAACAAAACCCCACCACTTAGGATCCCAGATTTGAGAAAAGATTGGCATAAAAGATAATGACCTCTAAAATAACTCTTCGTAGCTTACTGACTTGCTGGGGGGAATGGCTATATATACTGGTCTTGTAACATGTAGAATGTTATTAAAGAGCCTGTCTAAGAGCATACTTTCATGTTATCCCATAAAATAGAGCTCTTATTCAGGGTTTTGGATTGCATAGATCCAGGGAACTAACAAAGGAAGAATCACAGAAGATTCTTAATTTGAAGATTAGAGGAGTACCTGAAATTTACCAGAGAATTGAGACAAAGACTGAGAGACCAAAAAGAACAAACATGGAAATCTTAGTTTGTATTTAATGTCTGTTTCTTGCTCTCTGGATTTTCAATATTGAATTTATGAAAACAAAAAGGAAGAAAGGAGTGTGTTCCAAAGGACAATAGCTGAGGGCTGGAGAAAAAGAATGTCCACTTCCTTGTGGCTGGGGAGATGCTATGGTTCTCATCTAGCTGTCCCCCTAAAGCTTCTTGGGATTAAAACCAGACCATTAGAAAAGTGACTGGATTATGGCTGTTTATACCTGATTTACTATTATTAAGAGGTAGGGCCTGACTGGAAAAGGTATCACTGTGAGTGTAACCCAGAAATTTATGTCTCCCTTCCTGGCCCCTCCTTTGGCTCTCTGTGTCTTGCTTATCATGAAATAAGCAATTTTCCTCTATCCCAATGCTTCTATCATGGCATCCTGCCTTGGAGTGCGCCAATTATGAAGTAAAAGCTCTACAAACTGTCAGCCAAAATAAAACTTTCCTACTTTAAATTGTGGGTGTCAGGTGTCATATCTATGATGATAAGAATGACTAAGGCAGATTTCAGTACCAGATAAGTGGGATCATTGTTGTGACTCTACTTGATCATGCGGTTTAGATGCCTTTGGAACTGCTTTACAAGAGGAGTTTGGAAAGGTTTGAAGAAACCTATAGTTCTGTGATCACAGATTAATGGGAGGTTCTGATCAGAGTATAGAGGACCAGAGTATTGATAGAAATGCAGCCAGTGAAATCCAGGCTCAGGAGGTTTCAGTTGGGAATAGGAACTCTGCTACCTGTTGGACTTCAAGCCATGTATATAATGTTCTGGCAGATAATCTGTCTACATTTTGCTCATGTTCTGAGGCTTTGTGAGAGACTGAGGTTAAGGACAGTGGACTAGTTAATCGGCCAGAGGAAGTTTAAAAACAGCCCAATGTTTAGGCTATGTCATGGATATTTTTACCCATGTCTACATTGAGAACCAAGTGCAAGTAAAATTTCCCACAACTGGGAAATTTTTTAAAAGGTTTGAGCTACGACTGATCTGTAAATTCTTTCTTCTTCACTTTTATTATGGATTCTTTTTACTGTTACATTCATTTAAGTTTGTAAATAATTTATTTACAATGTGCAATCTATTGTTTATCTCATACTATGTATTCATCTCAGAAATATTTCTCAAAAATTCACTCTCTCTACATCTTATATCTTTCAAATTTCAATTATTTGTCTATAATTGTAATATGCTATATAATTATTGATTTTCAATAAAGTTAATGAGAAAAAAAGAAATGAAAGTACGTGTAAAGACCAATCAAAGGAGAACTTCCTGAAAGGATTAGCATTCAACAATGTAAAATAATTTGTAACAGAATAAGAAAAATGGATTGAGAACATGTCAGAAATCAAGACCCTTCCCTTTCGAGGCTCAAGGATGGAAGACTAAAAAGTGCTTTGTAAAAGACGGAAATTTAAACAACAAGTCTGAGAAAAGAACTTCAGGATACTCAGTTCAATAAAGGTCACTTAGGAAATCGACTACTTGGTATTACATTCAAAGTGTTGAGCCATGCAGGAAACCAAGGGTCCTTGTAGCCATGACACAAGATGGCCTGCCTACGACTAGAGCCATCAATAGACCTTAACATTATCCACATAGTATTGATTTCACATGCATGCAGAACACAGGATTTTTTTGTGTCAAAGAAGCTTTCACTCAGATTTTAGAAGAAGGCCGGGGAGTTTGTCTCAGTTAGTTTTCTCTCATTTCTGAAACAAAATACCCAACATCCAAAATTAAGAAAGGAAAGGTTTATTTAGCTCACAGTAGAGGCTTTAATCCTTACTTAGATGACTACAAAGCAGAGTGGCAGATGACAGACGGCAGCAGCTCATGGTGGCAGAAACCACCAAAGCAGAAAGGGAGGAGCAGCAGCTGTGGCAGCTAGCAAGCCTCTTTCTCCTCTTTACATTTTTATGCAGATTATCTACCCCAGGATGAGTGTACCACTCACACCATAATCCCAGCATTGGATCACAAACCCTAGAAGCCACCCCACGAATGCATGAGGCTTTGAGGGATAGGCACCTGGACACCATCCATAACAGAGCTTAAGCAATATGCCCCTGATAAGGCAGTCCATGAAGATGTAAAAATGAAATAAAATATGCAGGAGAGACCCAAGAAAGTTTGAGAAGCCAAGAATCTCTAGAGGAATGTCACACGGAGTTAGCAGTTAAGTTAACCAACTTAATAGAGAGTTCAAGACAACTTCAACCACTGGACTGCTATAGGGACTGGGCTACCTAAACCCTTTGGAGCTCACATACAGTCACAAATTGCCCTGGACACTCAAGGGTTCACTATTTGCCATGGTCAGTTTCAGTCGTGTTTTGGTTTCTCTACTTTTATCCTTCTATTTCCTTATTTTGGAATAGGAATATTTACCTTGTATCTTGGCATTGTTTAATTTTCTTTTCATTTTTAAAGGGCCTCACAGCTAAGTTTGCTTTAAGACTCAGAGGAGATTTTGGTCTTGGTCCTTTCAGTGACGTTAAAATTGTAGTGCTATGGCAGCTCCTAGAGATGGATTACAAACATTTTCTATAAAGAGTTGCAGGTAAGTTTTTTGTGGTCAGGATCAAAATGTTACGGGTTATATCTAGGTGTCACCTTAAATCCTCATGGAATCATATGCAGGCCCTTTGAAAAGTGATTGGACTATGAGGGTTTATAGTTCATTTGTGGTTAAGAAGTGAGGCTTTGTTGGAAGAGGTAGGTCACTGTGAGTGTGACCCAGAAGATTTGTATCTCCCTTCCTGTCTCTTCGCTTCACTCTTTCCTGCCTGGTCACCGTAGGATTAGGAAACTTCCTCTGCGTAGTCCCTTCTACCATATAATTCTGCCTTGGAGCCAGCTGATTCTGAACTGAAACCTTGATAAACTGGATACCAAACTAAAACTTTCCTCCCATTACCATGTGTAAGATCTCAGTGATGAGTAACTAAGACAGAAAGGAAAGCATGTAATGGTGAAATTTGAAATCTTTGATCACAATAAATTTAAAAACTACAATTCATTATTAAAGATAAAAATATAGTGTTTTATGAGTCACAAATACAAAGGAATGAGTAAGGGATATAAATTATAGGACAAATTAGTTTCACTTAATTAGTTGAAGAGACTAGATTGGTGGTCTTCAGAATTTATGAATCTTTCTAAGTATGAGCACAGCACAGACACTCAGGTACACGTATCGTTGTCCACAGTGCAGACTATCCCTCCACAAGTAAACCAAATTTTATATCCTAAGTATGCTGTAAAGAACTCACCTTATTTCCACATCCCTTGGCTTGCCACAGCCACAATCACTAGCTGTCTAATAACCTGTCATGTTGCACAGAATGTCATGGATGTTGGGAAGATAATTTTTCATTAGTACATATTTAGTTGTACAAAAGAGTGGGCTTTATTTGAATAGATGCACACACACACACACACACACACACACACACACACACACACATTTAACCCTCTCACTGTCCCACTTCCCTTTACCCTCTTTTCCCTGTATTACCTTCCTCTGTTGTCATTGTTTCTCTTCTAATTTTGTCATCTTTCTCTTTTATGTAGACTCTGTATACAACAGAAAAAAATATATATTTGACTAAGTCTGACTTACTTTGCTTAACACGGTGATCTCTGATCTCATCCACCTTCCTTCAAATGATATGATTTCATTACTTTTAATACTTAATAATGTACCCTTCTGTGCATAAACCACATTTTTCTTTATCCATTCATCTATTAATGAACATTCAGCTTGTTTTCATACTTCAGCTATTGTGAATAGTACCACGGTAAATATAGATATGTGAGTATGTTTTTACTTCTTTTAGGTATATACAGAAGCATGGTAGATCTGGATTACTTAGTATCTCTGCTTTTAATTTTTTTGAAGAACTTCCACACTGGTTTCCACAGTGACTGCACTACTTTATATTCCCACCAACAGTATAAAATTGCTTCTTTTCCTCCACATACTTGTCAGCATTTATTGTTCTGTATATTATTGATGATAGTCTACCAAAAGGATTTTGAATTTTTTGGTTCCTAGTGATTTTATACCAAATGACTTAGAATATAGTAGACTTACGTCAGAGACCTGTGAACATAGGCAACACTTAAGATGTTTTTGGTATCATAGGTCATAAAGAGAACTGATACCATGTAGAAGCAACAACTACCAGATCCAAAGGTGGCCTTTCATTTTCTATACCAGGCCTCTTCATTCACAATAAGAAGCTTTATGCCTTCATTCAACCTGCCTAAACTAGATCTGGCTAAAGTTTTCATGTGAACCATGCTCAAATGAATTAGCATTAACACTACTAAAATATGCAGTGATTTCAGACAACCATTGTAACACATGTTGGCTCAAAACTCACTTTTAAGAGTTTGCCTGGAGGCAAATTATCCAAAATGCTTGAACAAATTAAACACAAAGTAAAAGTTGTTTGGAAGATGATGCTTTACTCAGCCTAGTTTTGTATATCCTCTTGGATCAGAAACCTGTTAGTCATTTTAAAAATATACATAACTTGAGGACACATTTCAATAGGGCAAAACCCTTAATCAACAAAAAAATTCCTATTTCTATAAATACACAAAGATGGCAGCAATGCAGAATTAAATAAATTGATGTCTGTGACCATTATTGTTTCTGCCACTCTCAAGGAAGTATTCTTTTGATGGAATGGAAGACCATACTGACTTCTGAAGGGGACAAATAGCTACAGCTGTTTTCCTAAGTTCTTTATTGCTAAAGTCTGCTTATCATAAACATCTTATTTTTACTTCCTCTTAGATTCTAAAGCAGACACTAATGATTTCATTTTACTCTATGGTAGTCAAAAAAAACGTGTATTTTTATGAAGTCTTCTATCACAAAGACCACCAAGGAAAACACTTAGTATTTGCCACCCTTCTGATGAAAATTAAAGAGCACAGACCTTCCTTGCTGTTATCTTATGTTCTTAAGCAGGAGTGTTGTGTTTTTCCTTCTCACATTCCTGATCTTTCAAAGGTGCTTATTTGTCATAATACTTTGGTTAGAAGTGTCAGTTACTCTCAACCATGCACAATAACCAAAGAGGCAGAAAAACCTAAAAGTTCAACATCAAAGACTTGTAACATCCTCACCTTAATGCTGTAATTTGAATCATCTAGTGAAGCTGTGTAATTTTGCTTCTTAACTAGCAAAATTGCAGTAGAATCTGGATCCTGTGAGCTCAACTAGTGGAGTATTTCTTGTTTTCTTTCATTGTTCTATGAGGGGTTATTTGGGAAAAAGGTATCTCTGTCACAGTACCTTAGTTCACCCACAAGTGTGCACTTTGTATTAGTTAACATAGGTTAAATTATATTCAGAATGTCAATGTTAAATTCGTTTTTCACACATGCCCAATGAAATAATATTCATAGTAAAATTATTTAGATTCTCTTCACTAGCTCCACAGATGTGATTTACTTGGCTACTTTTGTGTGTTCAGCAATTTTTATTAACCTAGTATGTTTAGGGAAGGGTCTGTCTATTTAAGGATGCTGAGAGAATGTTCTAGAATCTAGCACAAACAAAATTTCTACCTTCCCTAAATTTAAAGTGCACTATTTATTAGTGGAAGAAGCAAATACAGTATAATAGGACACACCATCCATTCATTAGTTCAACAACCAGTTATTAGTCATGCACATTTCATGCCCTCAAGGAAATTACAATTTGATAAAAAAAAAAAAAAAAAACATTTAAAAGATACTAAGAAAAGGCACAATTGTACATATTTTTACAAATATATGAAACACTGAATACATGAAGAGAACTATGATCTGTTGTCAAAGGTAAAAATTCTGCTAGGCATTGTAACACATACAGTGCTTATAATCTCTGCAACTGGAGATCCTGAGGCAAAAGGATCATGAGTTTGAGGATTACCTGGGCAATTTAGTGAGGTCCTGTCTCAAAATGAAAATATGTTTTAAAGACTGGGAATGTTGTTCAGGGGAAAAGTGCTTACTTAGCATGCTCAAGGCCCTGGGCTTAATCCTCAGTAAAGAAAAAGGAAAGAAAATGAAAGCAAGAACTATGGCTTATCAATACATGCCATATCTTCCCAAGAGTGTGTAAATGAGGAAAAGGATTGAAACTCTTTGTTTAGTTGAGGATTTTGAATTATTAGTGTGCAAGCATGGCTTGTTTTTCTGTTATCTACTTAAAATATTTCCATAGTGATTAAAAACAATGTTAATGCTCAATAAACTTCAGAATCTCCATGTGAGAGCTGGGGAAGAAGCAGCTTCATAATTTTACTGGCAAAAATTCTTTATTTTCCTTTTGTGGTAGTGTGTGTTTGTGGTACATGTTGAATACATTCACCATGGGGAATCAATACACATGCACATCGCATCTTGATCCTTTTCACTTCCCCTCCCCCTCCTTCATGTCTCCTTTCATTTTCAGATCCCTGCCTAATCCAAGGGGTCGTGGGATGTAGCCCAAGAGCATGCTTGTCTGACAGGTTGACCAGGATTTTGATGTTGATGCTGCTAGTCTCATAACTCCACTGCTATGGCTTCAGATATGGACATATAGTTGCAGTACCTCCTAGATTTGGGAGATGGAGTGAAAAGTGGTAGAATATCTGCATTTCTGGTAGTATACAGTGGAATTATAAAAGCAGTCTCCAATCTCTAAAACAAAAATGAAATAAATTCTGTAGTCCATCCAGGAAACTAGTCTGGTGAGGTTCAGATTTTCAGAACTGTAATTTATCAAAATGAGAACAAGGCTCTCTCCATCAACTTGTTAACCTTGCAGCTGCAGAACCCCTCAGGGCCTGATGAACAGGGTTTGTTTGCTGCGGTCACTGAGCTTTAGTTTCCAGTTCCCATGCACACCCTGGAGAATTATTAAACATTGTTTGCATGTTCACGCTTGCTGTCCCTGATCATTTGCCTGGGCTATGAGGCAGTTTCAAGTTCTGGGAGAAGAAGCCACACAAGGCTCCATTGAAGAAGGCTATAGCAAGGACAGAGCATTGGACATGAGCTCACAGTGTCTAGAAAAGCAAAGTCAACACTGCTCTTTGTCTTATGATGAGAAAAATCATGTTATGGCTGCTTCAGTCTGCAATTTTATTGGCACAGCATGTTAGAATGAAAACACCAATGGGAGAGACAGAAAAAGTGTTTTTTTTTTTTTTTTTATTTTTGAAATCCAGGATCATCCAGCACTGACCATTCTCTCTGGTGACTAAGTCTTTGGAGTCAGTTAAGTTCTGCAGTCTAAAGTTTCTGGGTATATAAAACAAGAATACAGGATGGTTGGGAATGTTTAACAGGCCTTTACAGTGCTGTCATTTGTTACAGAGTGTTTTGTGATAATGTTAAAAAAAGAAAGCATATTTTAATATGTGCAAAGGGAATTTTTAAAAAGCAGTATATAAATGCAGTACAGACAAGAATTTGCTGGGCCTGCCAAATAGCTCAGCAGATTAAAGTGCCTACAAGCAGGCACAGAGGCTGGGAGTTCGATCCCCAGGCCTGCCAGGCCCCACTCTCAGGGCACACTGAGACAGCAATTGAAACTGGGCATGGTGATGTGTACCTGTAATCCCAATTCTTAGCAGGCTGTAAACACTCCCACTATGGATCACTATGAGTCCAATCTACTAGTAAGACCCTGATCACCTTGTAGACACTTCCCTAAAATAAAAAAAAATAGAATTTGTACTCTTGTACATTTATCTCTGAGAAACAAAATGTTCACACAATTGTACGTACACATTCATAGAAGCTTTATTCATATTAAATAACCCAAATGTAGAAACAATCCAATGTCCTTCCACAAATAAAAGGTTAATCAACTAAGGCAAACTTCTATCTCAAAACACTATGGATCAATACAAAGGAACAATTTTTTGTGTGTGGAACTGGGGATTGAACTCAGGCCCTTGTGCTTACCAGGAAAGCTTATTCTACTAGCCATCTACCTGGCCCTGGAAAACAAATTGTTGACACACACCACCTGTATGAATATCCAGAGAATTATTCATAATGAAGAAGCTAAGACCAAAAAGTTGCACACTGTATATCATTTATATAATATTCTTGAAATAGAAACTGTCAAAAATATATAGAAAAGATTAATAGTTGGCAAGGATTAGGGATGAGAAGAAGAAAGGAGGTGGCTATATTCATAAAAAGGGCAACAAGAAAGTTTCTCACGATGATAAAATTGAATGCACATACACAAACACACACCAATGCAAGTGAAATAGGGAACTCTGAATAAAGTTCGTGGATCTCATCATGGTCAGTAGTCTGGTTGTGATAGTGTGCTACAGCATTAAAAATGTTCATAATGACATAAAATAGGGGAAAATTGGGCAAATACTATAAGGAACATTTCTGATTTTCTTACAATTGCATATTAATCTAAAGTTACATAAATCAAAATGTAATTAAAAGTGAACTTTTCATGAAAAGAAGTTATTATAAGCCTTATTATGTGCAACCCCTGTGAGCAGAAATCAGTGTTAGTGGAATTTAAACTGTCAAGTTATGTTCCATAGTTTTCACTAATTAGGTAGCAATTGATTTTCTTTCTATTATTCTAAATATTCTGAAAGCAAACTATCACTGCAGGGAAAAATAAAATAAAATGTTTTCCTCCACAGCAAGGATTGGCGAACTATAGCTCACAGGCTACTAAATCCAGGTATCCGACAGCTTTGGTATAGCTTGGGAATTGAGTGGTCTTTATATTTTTAAATTTTATTTTTTTGAATGATTTTTTTAAATTTATTTTTTATTTTATTGAAGTACAAATCAGACAGTTCAAAGACACATTTTTTTCCTTTCATTTTATTGAAGTACAAATGTCACTCAGACAGTTTCAAGACACCTAAACAATACAGATTCGATAAATTAATTCATTGCACACTGTTTTCATAACATTTTGGTAATGTACAAGGTGCATACATGATATTATATTTACAGGTATTATTTTAGCAGATATCTCTTATCAGTGAATTAAGAGTGTAGCTGCTTACTTATTTTTTATACCTGAATTATATAAAAAATTCAATAATTATTTTCCTATTGGATGACCGTAGTACTAGAAGCCGACATAATATCCTGTCCAACCACCATTAATGCAGATCTTGCCTCTCATAGAATTATGTAGAAGCACGGTGTTATCTATCCCAACTGTACTGTCTATACACACACATCATGATTCTTCCTTTCTATACCCCTTCCTTTGTCTACACCTGTCAAAAGTGGGCACTCCATTGACATTCAACTAACTTAGGTGCTTGAACTCGACAACACAATCCAACACCATCCAACATTCTACAACCATAGTGAGTTACTCAAAGAAGTTGTCGACCATAGCCATTTACAGCTCAGCTTAATATTATGGCCTCACGATGTATACTTCATTTTTATACTTTTCTGCTGGATGGTTAAGACCTAGGTAGATCAAGACTTATATACCAACACATGAACTTTATATTTTCTATGTGCTCAGTGAAGTCCTCTCAGGGTTTATCTTGTAGTCCTGTACATTATTCTGTAGTTCCTTTGTCTGTGTCATCCATGTGGATGAGTCACAGCCAATGCTTGACCAGTTTGCTCTCTTTGAGAGCTTGAGAGAAAGTTTTCTCTTCATGTGACCCTCCCCAGGCACACTTTAGAACCTCAATCTCTTTCCTCTATGGCTCCATAATCTTTGGAGCTCACCTGAGTTTCATGATGTTGCAGTACAGGTTCTCCTATGTCCTGAGTCTTCACTGACCTTGAAAGGCTAGGGCCAAAATGTTGGCTGGCCTTGTGGCTCTTCTATTTCTCCAACTCTGACTTGTCATCTTAGGTTGTTAACCATCCAGAAGAAAAGCTGATTAGTATCCTGCAGCATATGCCATTCACTTTGCCTTATCTGACTCAATTGATTTTACTTGTTGTACATTTCCTTTTGTATTTCTGCTTTTTGCTTGTTATACTAGGGAGACTATATGATATTTACATATGTGTGTCTGGTTTATTTCACTTATGAGTATATGTTCAAGTGGCATCCACTTCAGTATAAATGGTTCAAACTTATGATTCTTAATAGCTGAGTAATACTCCATTATACAGAAATACCACAACTTTTTCAGCCATTCTTCATGTGATGGACATCTTGGTTGTTTCCAAGATTTTGCTATCACACATTGTGCTGCTATAAACATAGGTACACATGGATCTCTTTGATACAATGTATCCAGATCCTTTGGGAAAATTCCCAGTAGGGGGATAGCCAGCTTGAATGGGATTTCTAGTCCTACTCTTTTGAGGAGTCTCCACACTGACCTCCACAATGGCTGTACCAGTCTACATTCCCACCAGCAGTGGAGAAGTGTTCCCTTTTCCCCACAACCTCTCCAACATTTGTTTTTGGTTGATTTCCTTATGATAGCGATTCTTTCTGGAGTGCGATGATATCTCAGTGTTGTTTTTATTTACATTTCACGAATGGCTAGCGATGTGGAGTATTTTTTCATATATTTATTTGCTTCTTTAATTTCGTCCTCTGAGAAGTGTGTATTCATCTCAGATGCCCATTTCTGAATTGGATCTTTAAATTTGAGGGCCCTGTTGTATCTTAGTTCTTTATAAATTATAGACAGTAGTCCTCTGTCTGATTGCTTATTAGTTAGGATTTTTTCAAAGTTTGTGGGTTGTCTTTTCACTCTGTTGACAATTTCTTTTGACATGCAGGAGCTCCTTAAGAATAGTTGATCCCATTTGTTGATTCTTTCAAGAGCTTCCCGTGCGAATATATGTTTGTTCATGAATTCTTTACCTACCCCTATGTCTTCAAGAGTTCCTCCTACTTTCTCTTCCAGGAGATTGAGTGTTTCTGTTTTAACGTTTAGATCTTTAATCCATTTTGACTTTACCTTAGTGCATGGTGATAGAGCTGGCTCAAGTTGTAGTTTTCGGCATGTAGAAAGCCATGTTTTCCAGCACCATTTGTTAAAGAGGCTATCTTTCTTCCAGTGAGCTTGTGTAGCCCTTTTGTCGAAAATAAGATAGCTGAGTGTTTTCATAGATGCCTCTGCATCTTCTAATCTATTCCACTGATCCTCAGGTCTATTTTGTTGCCAATACCATGCTGATTTTATCACAGTGCCTTTGTAGTATAATTTCAAATCAGGAATTGTGATGCCTCAAGACACCTTAGCAAGACAGATTCAATAAATTAATGCATTGCAAACTATTTTCATAATGTTTTGGTATCGTACAAGGTGCGTACATGATATTATATTTACAGATATTATTTTAGCAGTCTCTTATCAGTGAATTAAGAGTGTAACTGCTTGCTTATCTTATTTTTTATACATGAATTATATCAAAAATTCAATAATTATTTTCCTAGTTGATGACTGTAGTACTAGAAGCCGACATAATATCCTGTCCAACAACCATTAGTGCAGATCTAGCCTCTCATATGATTATGTAGAAGCACAGCGTTATCTATCCCAACTGTACTGTGTATACACACACATCATGATTTTTTCTTTCTATACCCCTTCCTTTGTCTACACCTGGGCACTCCATTGTCATTCAATTAACTTAGGTGTTTGAACTCGACACCACAGTCCAACACAGAATTAAAAAGAAGAAATAATACTTTATGACAAGTGAAAATTATACAGAATTCCATGTCAGTGTTCATAAAGAAAGTTTTCTTGGAACAGTCACACCCATTGCTTTCTGTAGCATGGGTCCTGGCAGCTTTCATCCTAGAAAAGCAGAGTTGAGTAGTTACAGCAGAGATTTTAACTGTAATTGTTGTAACACTGAAACATTAAATCATCTGACCCTTTACAGAAAAGTGTGCCTACCTCTGTACCTAGAGTAGATTGTTACGTGCTGAGAGGGCTTCCCATTAGCACTTGATTCTCCTAAAATAATCATGATGGGTGATTATCTTGGCTTCCAGACATACTGTAAGAAAAATAAATGATGCTAGCAGTTCACACTATAAACTCCATAGAAAAATGTCCTGAGTGCCAGTACCTGAATATCTACTATGTGTATTGGGTGTCTTTGCTTACATACTCGGACTTTCTGGCAAAGGTGTCTATTTTGTACTCCCAGGCCCCAGGTATTGGCTTGGAAAGGAGGATCAAGACATGTTTCCTATGAAGCATAAGAAAGAGTGTGATATCAGAGCAAGACAGATGGGTTCAATTTCAAATATTACTCAGGCATTTGCCAATTGTGTGATCTGGACTAGTTGCCCATCTTTCTGGACTTTTAGAATAATCCACATAAAACATACCCACTTGCAAGGACATTGACGTGATGTAATGAAGACACATCAAGCACCTGGCATGTATGCTCTATCATTGTGCCTGGGGTTTCAGTGTCTTCCATCCCATCTAAACCTGTGATCCCTAAGAAGGGGTGAGAAACGTTTCATAAACATCTCTTTGGCTCCATTACTTCTGTGCTCTGTAAGTGTCTATGGGTCATTTTTCAAAACTAGACCTATTCCTGTTGCCCAGGTCCCTCCACTGGGAGAGCTAAGTAGAAGCTATCACACTGTAGAACAGAAATCAAATCTATTTTTCAATTATGAGAGGATATGGGTCTTTAGTGTTAGGGGAAACCTGTAGATAACCATGATCCCAGTATGCTCAGCACTAGTCTTCAGGAACATGCCAATCCAGGTCTTAGAATGTCTCTCTCCCTTCAAGTTTCAACCTTTGCACTAGAACTGTACAGTCTAAAGACAAACCTGTGAAGGCAGTGGCTGGCCAGGTCACCTGACACAAACATTCAATCCACAGTGCTCTGCTTTGTGACAAATCCTTCACACTGGTTTAGTGGGGACTTAAGCATGCCTTCCTCAGACTCTCAAGGCAAACCAGACTGACAGATGGGAGAACTGTGCTCCGTACTGTACACGGTCAGCAAAGGTTATAGGATATGGCCTCAGGGATCATCTCTAGTCAGAGACAGAGTGAGACTGCAATGACATAAATACTGATAGAGACATGTATATCTGAATGTGACTTTGATCCCTCATACAGATGTCCAGAGAGATTTCTAAGAAGCTGACACAGGGCCGGCAAGATGGATCAGCGGGGGCCGGGGAGATGGCTCAGTAGAATAAGCACTTGTCTGGCAAGCACAAGGGCCTGAGTTCAATACCCAGTTCCACAAAAAAAAAAAAAAAAAAAAAAAAAAAAAAAAAAAAAAAAAAAAAAAAAAAAAAAAGATAGTTCAATGGACTAAGCAACTGTTTAAGCAAGTGGCAAGAACTGGAGTTTCATCCCTAGCACCACATGCTACCAGGAGTGCTGAGCCAGCCCCCAAGTCAGGCTATGTCTGTAATCCCAGCTCTGGGGAGGCTGAAAGCAGGAGGGTCACCATGAGTCTGAGCTGCTTAGTGAGACTCTGTAGCAAATACATTAAAAGAAGCCAAAGCCAATGCATATGTAGTTTCCAATGTAGCCTGATATTGCCATAACTGAAGATGAGAAGAAAAAACTGTATGATTTTCTCATCTTATCAAATGGGCATTTTTGGAATTCATCAGTCTTTTTGTTTAATACTGTTGAATAAAATTACTTATTTTCTTTGTTATACCACATTCTTCACCGTATAAAAACTATGGAGACCCAACAACCAGAAATACATAAGAATATGTATGGAATGAAAAATAGAGATTTTTTTTATATGAGGTCATTCAAATTTAATTGCCTAGAGCTATGAGAAATTTCCATCCCCACACTGATCTGCCTCCCACCCCTGTACACCCTCCAAAACTTTACCAGCTAATGGTATTAAAAATCTCCTCATAACCAAATCCATTTTCCGAAGTGAATAAATGTATGCCATGCCTTCTACACAGCACCTTTGAATTTTTTAATTCTGTTAGCTTTTTCTTTACTTCTGCAGAGGGAAGTGACTTAGCCCTTAAAAAAAGTTTCCCAGGGCCACCATACCAGCCCTAGTACCTGGGGTAGTGGTGCACAGCTGTAATCCCAGCACTAGGGGGGCTGAGACAGAAGGATCGCTATGAGTCTGAACTGTGTATGTAGCAAGACCCTGTACAAAAATACATAAGCAAACCAATAAATAAATAAATTTGAAAAATAAAAAAGTTTCAAATCCACCAATGTTCTTGACTTCTCACCCTAAGTTTCCTACTATTTCTTTATAGTTAGCAGAACATCTAAGATGGCCTGTGAAGATGTCCTACCTCAACCCTCAGAACCTTTGAGTGTTATATCACATCTATGAATTTTTTTTGTATTTAATACAGGGTCTGCAGGGTCTGTAGGGTCTCACTATGTAGATCAGACTTGTAGATTCTTCTGTTTTCAGCCTTGCAAGTGTTGGGATTACAGGCATGCGCCACCATGCTCAGTCTCAGCTGTGTCTCAGCACATTCCCATGACACAACACGCTGGGGATGGAACTCTGGTGTCTGCATTCTGCTTAAGCAGGTGGTTTAGTCCACTGAGCTATCAGCCTGGCCCAAAATTTGGGAAGGATGTGTGTGTGTG
>PVKA01041867.1:0-17794 GCA_004027165.1 Ctenomys sociabilis
CTAAGCTCAGGCCTCAAGCATGCTTGGCAGGTGCTCTGAGCAACATCAAGAACCTGAAGCTGATCCTTGATGGCCAGGGATAGGGAAGGTGAGAAAGAAATACCAGAACATCAGCATTATTGGAAGGGTGGGGATGGCCAGGGAGGGCAAGGGAGGTAAGATAAAGGAGGGAGAAGAATAGGCTATAGGGAGGCAAGAGGAAGATGGAGCATGAGGGAGAGAAGATGGGGAGAGGGAGACTAAAATCATTGTAAGTGGAAAAAAGAAGCTCCTGGCACAAAATAATGAGACCAAGTTACGAAAAACTTGAATGTCAGATTAAGAATCTGAATTTTAGCCAGAAGATGACTGGAAAGCTGCCAAATATTTTAGTGGGAAAAAAATGTTAGAAAATGAAAACATTTTTGGGGGTCTTAATTTTTTTCCATTTTTTTTTTATTTTGTTGAAAGGGAAATAAGGTTGCACAGTTTAAATTTAAAAGGCACAAAGTGGTATATAATAGAGCATCTGCCTCCCACTTCAGTCCCTCTGCTGCGGTTTTCCTTTTTCTTGCGGAAGCAAACCAGGGTCGCCACTTTCTTTGATATTCTTCCAAAGATACAGGTGTATATGGAAGCAAAGACAGGCAGATATTCCACCAAGCCCCATCTCTCTAAGGAGAATCCCCCATCTATTTTTACCTTGCATCTTTCACTCAGAAATATAACTTAGAGCTTCTTTTGTATGAATGCACAAAAGAGCCATGTTCATGTGTTTAGATTGATGGAATGGAATAAAACAGTGCATTGTTAAAATTGTCTCTACTGGGGCCAGCCAGATAGCTCAGCGGACTAAAGCTGCCTGCTTAGGTAGGAGCAGGGACCATGGTTCAATCCCCAGCTTGCCATGCCAGCCCTGCCCCCAGGGCACACTGAGACAGCCACTGTGACTGGGCATTTAAAAAAAATTTTTTTTTTAATGTCTACTTTTTCATTTCCTTGGTGCCCAGTTTTCCCAGAAAGTACCTTAGTTGGTCTAGTTTCTCATATAACCTTTGAGATATTCTCAACCTATGGAAATGAACACACACATATACAATCCTTCCTTTTACCTTTAAAATAAATAAATAACATGCATGCTACACAGTTACTACTTCACCTTTTTTTTATTTAGAAGGATTATTAGAAATCTTAATCAAATATGTTTAGATAAACAATATTATGACAACATCTCTTTCTGGTTTTGACCATGTTTTCTGGTTATGTATGTTAGTATCACTGGGGGGAGCAGAGGGAAAGACATACAGGAACTCTATACTATTTTTGGAGTTCCTTAAGAGTCTTGAAGTATGTCAAAATGCAAGTACTGTAAATATTTCTTGGTGATTGTTCCATGTCAGTACACAGCTTCATTTCTTTACAGAATACATCTAACAATTTATTTAACCTGTCCTCTATGAAGCTGGTAACTGGGGGCCTGCCCATTAGCTCAGTTGTTTTTGTTGTTGTTGTTGTTTGTTTGTCTGTTTTTGGTGGAACCAGAGTTGAACTCAGGCCCTTACACTTGCAAAGCAAGCACTTATTCTACTGAGCTATCTCCTTGGCCCCTACCTCAGTTGTTCAAGTGACTGATTAAACAAAGCAATCGGGATGCTGTGGTTTGATCCCCAGATCCTCAAGCCTTACCAGACCAGCCCTGAAGGTAACCTGAGCCAGCCAAAAAAAAAGAATGCTTCTGAACTTTTAGTTGGTGCTTGTGCACAGGCTGTGTGGAGACCGTGGCTTAGCTCGGTGGCGCTGGTCAGGATGATCACCGACATGCAGCTCGCCATATTCGCCCACATGCTCGGCATGTCATTCTTCTTGCTTGTTGTTCTCCATCACTATATGGCCGTCAACAATCCCAGGAAACAGGAATGTTTCCCTCAGCTCCACCCAGTGATACCAACATGCATAACCAGAAAACCGTCACTCCACCCCAGGGTTCCAGGACATATTCTGAGGCCAGATGGAGGCTGTGAGGGGCCTTCACACTTCACTTCATCCCTTCTTCCCATCACAACATACAAAGCAACTACACCTGGAATTTTCCGAACAAGTTTTATTTCTTCAAAGTCTTTTTAACCTTATGGAACAAAAGCTGTCACTGAATAGAGTCCAGTATGGGGGCTACTACAAATATATATATATATTAAAAAAATAAAGAAAGCTGGTTATAGCACCCCTCAGTACATGCGTAATCTTTGATTACATTGTTAAAAGTTATAAGTGGACCCAATCCTACAACCACAATAAAGGTCCCACCAGGACAGGCCAGAGTCCGAAACCTCTAGGTCTCATCCTGATGATCCTGCTATGCCCTACTTCCCTGACAGTGAACATGCACAGCCCTTTGACCTTGGTTCCACCATCCATATCATTGGGAACACCTTCCCTGGTGACCAGTTGTTCTAAAGATTCCATATGATGATAATTGTAGCAGCATTTATTCAAGTTACATCCATTGTACAAGTAAATAAGAAGGAATGGGTCTCACCTAGAACATGTATCACAATTTTCTATCTAGTCAAGTTAGTCTTTCAAGAGACAAGAGACTCTTGAGCCAGAGCCCAAGGACTATAAGTGGAAAAAAAAAAAAAAGAGCCAGAGCTTTGTGTTGTTTTGCATTGGTGGCTTATGCCCATCAAATTCCATGATGGTGACAAAAAGGACCTGGTAAGGATGCAAAGAGCTGTGTTTTGAAAGCGGAAGACAGTCTACGGCCATACCACCCTGAACGCGCCCGATCTCGTCTGAAAGCGGAAGACAGATGGGGATGGTCATTATGTACCAGCCAGCTTTCCCAATGCTGAACCACAATACTCAACATCCCCACTTAAAGGAGGAGGGACTTAACTTGGCTCACAGTTTTGGAGGATTCAGCCTGTGGCTGATTGGCTCCAAGACAGGAACATCATGGTGGAAGGTGTGGTGCAGCAAAGCTGCTTAGTTCTCAGTGACCAGGAAGCAGCATGGGGGAGCAGCACCAGAGAGGAGGGTCAAGGACCAGATATAGACCCCCCAAGGTCATGGTTCTATGACCCACACAGAAGTATCTAGATGTGTGTTTTACTAATCCTCTGGGTGGTTTCAAAGCCAATCAGATTCACACCATCAGGTTTAACACATTCTGCTTTTATACTGAGCAGAAGCAAACTTGCTCTTTGCCTGGGGGAAGACACCACCTCCTCCCAGGAACACTTACTGCAAACAAATATACAAGTAATAGCCTGAACAAAGAACAATCATAGTCTTAGTCTCCCATTCTTTTTTTTTTTTTTTAATTTAATTCACTGTGCAGCCTAGACTCATACAGCCTTCCCAGTGCTGGGATTACAGATGTGCACCACCACACCCAGACTTGTTCACTGGCTCAGCATGCCATGTGGGAACAGGGATTGAACCCTGGCCTCTGAGCTTGCCAAAGCAGGCACTTAGTCCACTGAGCTATCTCGCCAGCCCAGGGTTCTCATATTCTTGACATGCTCAGGAAGACCATGTAGGGAGGCCTACATGCCCAGGGCACATGGTTTCTCCTAGTGGCAAGGATGGAAACATTAGCCAGGGATGATTCAAAAGTGATACTCAATGAAATCAAAATGATGCAGAAGGCACAAGCCCAAAAGTGGGGGACTGGAGATAGCAGATGAGATAGGGTCTAGCTCTTGGGACAAAAAGAGATTGAAAATGAGGATGTTACAGCCTAGAGCTAGCCATGGTGACACATGCTTGTAATCCCAGCCTTTGGAAGGCTGAGGCAGAAGGATCACTGCAAGTTTGAAGCCAACCTGAACTATATAGCAAGACTCTGTCTCAAAAAAAAGGAAAAATAAAGATGGGCATATGGAGGGCAAGGCAGAAGCCACAAGAAAGGGCAAGATGTATCAGGGAGAGAATATGGAAGGAGACATACCACAGAAGGATCCATAGAAGAACAAGGCTGAGACAGCTAGGTGAGCAGGAAGCAGAGGCAAAGAAGAAGCAGGCTTGCAAAACTAGAGTCATAGCATGCTTAGAAGTTAAGAGAAGCCTCCCCCAACACATCCCCAGGCCTTCATGGGCACCCCAAGCACCCACTGCCTGTCCAGCTACCATGAGACTTTAACCCCTGCCTCCAACAAAGGGTGTGTGTTCATTGCAATACTCAGTATCTGCAGTGGCACCTCTCATGCCTGGCCCTCAACGCATGCACTCTGCATTCATAGGTTAGGCAATTGGTGAGGTACTTGCTAAAAATTATGTGGCCTGTGATACCTAATTCTACAGAGAAGTCATTTAAGAAGAGGACTAAGAATAAAGCCATTGCTGTTGGAAATTGCAAAACTAACAGGTCCTGATTTCAGAAGATAATTTGTGGAACTGAGGATATACAAACCAGACCTTCAGGCACTAAGAGGGGGTAGAAAGCCATAGTGTTTTCTATTACACTGCATGCATACTCTACACCCCCTTGGGCATTGTGTGTTCCCATAGTAAGGCATTTATTTTGCCTCAGAGAAAAGCACAGTTGTTACAACTGAAATGAAAAGAAATGATAACAATTTTAACTTTCAAAAAGAATGTCCACAGGTGATTTAATTTAAAAGATCATGCCTCAAGGGAAGGTGGGAACAAGGGTTAGAGTTTAACATCAAAGCAATAGCCTGAGAGAAAAAAGAAGGGGAAAGGTTTCTCTTGGCCCCTGGCCCCAGGAAACTTAAAGGAAGCAAGAGTTATGGGGGGGATGATCAGAGATGCAATCAAGAGCCCTAACCTAAATCACAGGCTTAAGGGATCAAATAAGAGATCACTATGTTCCCACTTGGTGACCCTCAAATGTGACACTCACAAATTTGTCTGGGAGTTTTTGTATTTCTGCTCCTTCTACCTGGATAATTCTCTGCTCCTCCTTCCTGGAATAACCTGTGGCTTAGTCCTTTCCCTTCCTACACATCTCACACAGTCTAGTCAAATACAACTGCTCCAGCTTCCTTCCTCCTCCACAGGAAAACATAACCTCCTACAACCCACCTACTGGATTCTCAGAGTTGAAAACACTAGCGTCATCCTGATATTGGAGAGTAGCCAAAATCCTGTGAAGAAAAAACTAGGAAATCTTACAGGTAAGAGATGTGACTTTCCCAGAACCAGGTCATTCAATAGGTCTATGGCCGCCAATGGTCCTGGGGTAGAGTGGATTGGGCTTTAAAAAATCCATGAAAAAAAAATATATAAGACCTAACCCTTACTTTTCTAAGCATTGAAGAGAATAAACAGAAGTAACATACAGAAAAACATAAACATCTACTAAGTTACAAGTTATTAACTCTTTTTTAAAATTTTTATTTATTTATTTGGTACATGGTCTCACTACAAAGCACAGACTCATAGTAATCCTCCCATTCAGCCTCCCCAGTGCTGGAGTTACAGGCATGTGTCATCATGCCCAGTTCCAGTGGCTGGCACAGCGCATGGTTCCTGGGCCAGCACAGCATGTGGTACCAGGAATAAAATCCAGGCCCCTTGTGCTTGCCAGGCAGGCACTTAGATTACTGAGCCACCTCCCCAGCCCTATTAATCCTTTTTTGAAGAATGTTGTATTTCTTTCTCAGTGCATTCATTTATTCACTTACCAAACAAATGGTTGTTACATGCCCACTAGTATTATTTAAGGACCAGGAGATATAACAATAAAGATAATAGCCCTTTGATTTTATATTATAGAAATAAAGGGCTTACTGTAGGTCCTTTCAATACATGTATTAACTTTTTATTTGATTAATGGATTAACTATAGTACTGAGGATTGAACTCAGGACTTTATATTCATGTATGCTAAGTAACACTGTACTACTGAGCTACCTCTCTAGCCCTTTTTTTTTTTTTTTTTTTGTCTTTTTGAGACAGGGTCTCACTATGCAGTTCAGGCTGGCCCTAAGCTCACTTTGTAGCTCAGGCTGGTCTCAAACTCACAACAATCCTCCTGCCTCAGCCTCTCGAGTGCAGGGATTACAGACTTGCGCCACCATGCCAGGCTTTTTCCCTAGCCTTTTAATTCTGTTTATTTATTTATTTATTTATTTAGAGACAAGTTCTTCGTCCTTGCCCAGGCTGCCCTTGCAATTGCAGTCCTCCTGCTTCAACTTCCCAGAGGGCTGGGATTGGCTTACTAACTCACTTTATTTTTGTGATAATTTATGCAGTAAATATTATTATTATCCCTATTTTACAAATAAGGAAACTGAGGCATCATCAGGCTAATTTACTTGCTTAAGTACACATAGAAATAAATTACAGGACAGGGATTGCAATGTAGGAAGCTTAATCCCAGCGGCTGATACTGGATGATCACTGTGAGTCTGAACTCTGCAGCAAAACCCTGTACCAAAATAAATAAATAAACAAAAAATATATAAAATATATAGGAAGCTTAACTTTACATTTAATTGATCCAGATAAATGTAGGACTGGCAGGGTGATAGGTGTGAGGGGATATAGACGTGTGGATTACAAATGGAGAAAGAGCTATAGGGACACAAATAAATAAGGACACAAGTATCCACTTTCCTAAAGGGTAGCTGTAATGGTTGATGTGTTTAGAACTTTAGAGAAATTTAGAACTTTAATTGACTCAGCAGAGTCCTTGCTTTGTAAACATCCTCACCCTGTGCAAGAGGAGGACGTGGAGAGGTGTATGCTATGCCCGCCTAAGGCAGCGGGTGGCCTGCTTACAATACAGGAGAGGAAAAGGGGCTCGCTCTCCCCTGCTCTCTGCTCTGGCTGCTTTTGTTGTCTTCTGCTGCCTTCAAATGTTGCCTGTGCCACACCAGCCTACCTTGGAGCCAGTGCATTATGGACTGAAACCTCCACAAACTGTAAGCTAAAAACACCAGTCCTGCCTTAATTTTGGGTGTTGGGTATTTGGTCCCAGCAATGAGAGAAAAGCAACCAAGACCATAGAAAAACCTCTAAAATAATCTCAAAAGGGAGCCAAAATTTTATGTTAGGAATCCAGTTAAGGTATAGATAAGTGTAATGATGAAGCAGGATCCAAAAACAGAACAGAAATGAGACACCCAGAAGGCCGAGGCAGGATGTTTGCTATAAGTCAGAGGGCAGCCTAGGACACACAGTGAGTTTACATCAGCCTGAACTACATGGTGAGACCCTGTCAGAAAGAAAGAAAGAAAGAAAGAAAGAAAGAAAGAAAGAAAGAAAGAAAGAAAGAAAGAAAGAAAGAAAGAAAGAAAGAAAGGAAGGAAGGAAGGAAGGAAGGAAGGAAGGAAGGAAGGAAGGAAGGAAGGAAGGAGAACATGATGGAGGAAGGAAGCTTATTAAAGATAAGATGGCCAAGATGGGGACCTTGGAGTCATCATCCATGTTGGCTTTTCAAGGTCTCCCCACACCAAGACCAAGTGTGATTGAAAGGGATCAGGTCCCAGGGATCAGCAACAAACTCTAGAGAAAACTAGGGCTGGGAACAGTGACTTCTCAGTGGTCACTGTCTCGAGGGAAGCTCAAGGGGCAGCAGATGCCAGTGTGCCTTCCAGGGATAGGTGTCAACCATCTTGTCCCCTGCTGTGAGTTCCTCCCCTCACACACACAGGCGACAGATGCCATCTGGAAAGGAGAAGGGAGGGGAACAGAAACCCCAAAGAGGAGCCTTCTACAAAAATAGACTGAACATTTTACCTCAAAAACCCATTTAAATTATTGTATCTGAATAAAGTTACTGGCCTGGCTTAAAAGCAAGGGCTCCCACGGACTCTGTCCAGCAAGAATGGACATTGCGGAGCAGGTAGGCAGTAAGAAAAATACAATCACCCTGCTCTCCACACTGCACCCGTGACACCTGCTTTCTCGGGGCAAGGAGGGGCAAAATGACATAGGACAGCCTCAAGCAGACTCTGGAGAAAGTCACGCTCATGTGGAGCCTTAGCACATTAGGGTTAGGAGCCAAATCTACTGTATGTGCTTTGGGAGAAAACAAAAGGATTATTCATTGTTTTCATCATTATTTTTCTAAAGCTGAAAGCATGATTTAGGAGAAGCCATTTGTGACACTGCTACATTCAGTTACCCAGCACAAATTTGGATAGTCCTGGCAGCTATTTCCAGGATTCCAAATGTGGGTCTGAAACATGGGTTAACGAGAAAGGACAAGACCGACAAGCAGCTTCACGTCATTTATGCTCATTTCTTTCTTTCTTTTTCTTTTAAGAATGGAGGTGGGGTTTATTGTAAAAGAAACAACTTCTTAGGAAATTTCTGCCCTGGGAATATGCTCATTTCTGTGAAGGGCATTTATTTGCAGTGCCGGCTTGTGGTTTAGGTGGCCAGGGTGTTACAGATGGAAATTAAGCAGTCACAGACCCTGCCCTCCGGAATTTAAACTTGGCAACTTTGGTTTGAGCCATCACGCAACTGAACAAAGCTTCCTGGGCAGTCAGAGCCCTGGGGAGGCCCTTTCTCAGCTTCACCCAGGAATTCTGTTCTTGTCATGCTGTCCCCCCCATCAAGACTGAGGCTGAGCCATGGGTTACAGTGTCTAGTCAGTCACACATTCTTTAAGTACTCAAATGTGGGAAACTGGTTTCTCTATGTGCTAGGAAGAAGCCAACAATGCTGATCACTTAGCCAATTCTAATTTCTCTGTTACTTCCTTTTTTTTTTTTTTTTTTTAAGGAAATTTTTTTTTTTTTTTTTTTTTTTTTTTTTTTTTTTTTTAAGGAAAGCTTTTTTTATTTTTTTATTTTTTATTTTTTTATTTTAGTAAGGGTCTGCAGAGTCTCACTACATAGATTGGACTCATAGTGATCCGCCTGTGTTTGGCCTCCCAAGAGCTGGGATTACAGACGTGCATCACCACACCCAGTCTTACTTCTTTTCTTTTTCACCATCATTTTCATTCAGGGTAGAAGTGTGCCTTGCATGTGTTGTTGCTGAGGTTCTTATGTTGTAGTTCAAACTAGCCCTAAACTCGCTTTGTAACTAGGCTGACCTCAAACCCACAGCAATCCTTCTGCCTCAGGTTGTTGAGTACTGGGGTTCCAGGTATGCATCACCACACCTGGGTAACACCACATTTTTTATTTTACTTCACTTTTTGTGGTACTGGCAATTGAGCTCAGGACCTTGAGCTTGCCAGAAACACCACTTTTTTTTTTTTTTTTTTTTTCTAAAAGCCCATTGCTCAGTACTATTTGCAGCTGGAGGCAGGCACACAACACATTTCTGGTCAATCTGAGGCTGCTGGGAATACACTTTTTAAGAGGACTAACTCAACAGGTATTATTCACCTTTGCCCTTCACCTTCCCCAGTTTTCCTGCCTGAGACCGAGATGAAATGCTGGATATGCAGCAGCCATCTGTGATCATGAGTCAGAGAAGGACTAAAGCCATATTGTAAGGATGGTGTAACAGAAGCAGAAACATAGACTAGAATTCTTTGTATCACTGCTAAAATGCCATACGAGGAAAATAAAAGTGATTCAGTTAAGCTCCTGTAGCAAGACTTTTCTTACATGTAGTCAAATGAAACCTCTAGACAATTTCATGAATAATATGGATGGTACTGTATAAATTATGGAACCATGATGATTGCAGCTTTTTTCCCCCATAGTTTTTCTGCCCTTTCAGCATTGATAGATGTCTGAGAATTTGGAACAATGTCACCACAGGGGAATTTTACCCCAGGTCAATCGTGGGCCTGAAAAACCTTCATGGGAGGGTCTGAGGCAGTGATGGCAAACCTTTCAGAACGCTCCATAATATGAACAGCCTGCTGCGGCACACATACCAAGGTTTGCCTTTACTGGTCTAAGTTGTGACAGACACAGGGCGAGGTGCTGTGGGTACAGTTCGCTGCCCTCATGGCACTGAAGTTCTGCTCAGGTGAGAAGAACACAAGCAAGCAAATAGGAAAGGAGGCTAAAGCAATACAAAGAACACAGCAGATTAAGTGAGCCAGGCTGGTAGGACAGCCAGGGCATGGGTGTCACCAGAGTGCTCAGGCAAGACCTCTGTTCTGTACGATCTGCCTATACTGCTAACCAGCACAACAGACTAGAAGAAGTAAAGCTGGTGTTTGAAACTATACAACTAGATGAAGGCCCACCCCTGCTAAGAGTAGATCCAGGACACTGGGGCAAAAGGGACTGGTCCCTGAGAAGAAGGATCTGAAGGTGGAGAAAAACTGAGAAAGTGAGATGACCCAAGAGCCAGATGAGAAGTGTTTTGAGGGGAGGCATACTGCAAAACTGAAGACCTTGAAAAGAGCTGTTTTTCCGATTTGCAGGCTTTGCTGTATTCTTGTCAATGCATAAAAATTACCCCAACTTAGTTCTTTAAGACAATGAGCATGCATTATCTCACAGCCTCTGTAGGTCAGGAATCTGGGTAAGGCTCAGCTCAGGACCTCTGACTTAGGGTCTCCCACAAAGCTGCCATCAGATTATCACTAGGGCTACAGTCCTCTCAAGGCTTGACAGAGGGGGACCTGCTTCCAAGTTTGCTCCTGCGGCTGCTGGCAGGTCTCAATTCCTGTGTGCTGATGGACTGAAACATCTATTCCTCACATAGAGGGTCTCTCAACTGGATAGTTCAGACAAGACAGCTGGCTTCATCACGCAGAGAAGGCAAGTCAAGATGGAATTGCCCATCTCTGTGACCTACTGTTGCATCACTTTTTTGAGTTTTTTGTTGTTGTTGCTGTTGTTTTCTTTTGGTGGAACTGGGGATTGAACTCAGGCCCTTGCCAGGGAAGCACTTATTCCACTGAGCTATCTCCCCAGCCCCAAATTTGTATTTTGTTTTGTTCTTTTTTTTTCAAGAGTAGTTTTGTATTTATGGAAAAACAGCATAAAATCAGTTATTTCAACTCTCTTCTCCCTACATATGCTAACATCCCATTCTAAGATGGTTTGGTTGTTACATTTGGTGAAGCTACATTGATACATCATTATCAAGCCAAGTTCATAGATCACTAGGATTCGTCCTGTGTCCAGTGCCCTGTGGGTTTTCACAAATGTATCATACAGAATTTCTACTCTCAATTTCCTAAAAATCTCACTCCATTCATCCAGCTTCCCTTCCTTCCCCCACTGTCTGGTAACTGCCAGTCTCACTGTCTCCAGTTTTGCCTTTTCTGAACGTCAGATAGTTGGAATCATACAATATGCAGCCTTCTGATTGGCTTCCTTCATCTAGTAACATCCTTCTGTTAAGTATGAACCCACGCAATAGGCTAGACCAGGCATTATGATGTGAGAAGAAGATTTACTGGAGGTAGGAGTAAGTGGGTTGGCTGTCTAGGCACACCAAGACACCCCCAAACAAAAGAGGACAGGGGATTTTATAGGGCTTTTAGGGGAGGGTGTTTTCAGGCTAGAACGGCTGAGGGAAAGCCAAATCTTGGCAGGGCTACCTGGTCTGTGGGGGACTTTCAATGATTACAAAAAGAGAGTTTCTGTAGTTTTGTCCTGGCTCAGATCCAAGGTACAAAGTTGGGCAAAATTGTTTATGTGGCTTGGCCCAAGCTCAGGGACAGAAAGAAGTGAGCCTTGGAGTGAGGGTGAGGGTCCTGACTTACCACCTTCAACTTCCACCATGTCCTTTTGTGAGTTAATAGCTCAGTTTATTTAGTGCTGAAATTCTATTATCTGGATGGGCCACAATTTGTCCATCTGCCTACAGAAGGACATCTTGGTTGCTTCCAATCTTTTAAAAAAAGTTTTATTGTTATATGTGTTTATTAGTATAGATATTAGTATGAATGTTAGTATAATTATTAGTAGAAATTATTAATATAAATAATTTATTAGTATAAAAAATTTCACTAGTATAAAATATTTATTATGTAATACATAATAAATATATTCATCATAGGGAATTGGCACATGAATATTGCATCATGATTTTTTAAAAATTACACTTACCCTGTCAAATTTTGGCATTTATGAGTAAAATTGATATAAATATTCATGCATAGGTATGATGATGTGTCTGCACATAAAATTTCCACTCCCTTAAGTAAATACTAAAGTTCCTGGGTCATATGGTAAAAGTACATTCAGTTTCATGAGAAACCACCAAATGGTCTTCCAAATATTCCAATTTGTATTTCCACCTGCAATGAATGAGTATTCCTGTAAGGCTTTGATGCTATGGAGATGATACAGGGAGAAAAACTCATATTGGGTGGGTGACCTCCAAATGATATAGAGAACCTCCAAATGTCATAGAGAAAAATGATCTCCCGACCTGAAAAGTACGAGTTCCTGTTCTCTAAAACTGAACAATGAATTTTAGGAACAAACGGAGGTTATAGGTAGTACATATTTATTGAGGGAAAGAAACCTCCTGTCCAAGAGAGGGACAGGAGGGGGCCCCGAGTGGGTAGTTCCCCAGGAGGTTGTCTCTTCCAGGGACTTTTATAGAGTAAAACCATGTGGTGAGGCGGGTCTAAGGTGGTGAAGACATGGGAACTCACTTTAGGTGGACAAGAAGTGAGAAAAACTATGGTTAACCAATGAGATTACAAGCACCATTGCTCAGGTAAAATTGATTAAATCCAGTACCAAATGGGGAAGTGAGTCACATAGCAAGCGGGCATGAATATGGGACAGGGTCTCTTCTTGTTGGGGGTTGGGATAGCAAAGTGATTGATACCTATCTAGACTATCAATCCCTGATGCCCATCCCTAGGGAAGTCTGTAGCTGTGTTTCCTCTTTTTGTCTTGGTCTTGAGGTGTGGCCCATAGGGAGTGTCTGTCTCTTCCAAGTTGCAAAGTCATCTTGCCTTCCATCTTGTCTCCTTGAGGGCCTGGCCCTGCCTGACTGCCTAAAAATATTTCTATCTAACTCCGCTGCCTACAACAGAGAGACACTGACAGAGGTGAAAAAAAAAAAAAAAATCTTTATTGCTCAGAGAGGGAAGGCTGCCAGAGACTGCAAGGACCTTGGAGGAAGAAGCTGTGAGGGGGGATTTTACGAGGTTGGATTAAAGGTGGAGATTACATAGGCAGGTGAAGGGTCGCTTTAGGAGAAGATTGGAGGGTCATTGGTGATAGGTTACGGCTGGAGTACAGACTGCTAAATTATCATGGCCCTGATCCAACATGGCTCCCTGAATCCCCAAAACAATAGCTTATCTTCCCAAGGGCCACTTCCTCCTTCTTCACTCCAGCCCTGGATACAACTTCCTTTTATCTTTCCCATCCACACAAGGGAGTGTCCAATCAACTCCTTGTGTGTCACTTAACCTATGCCTCAAACTCCGCCACTAGCAAAAGTCCAGAAAGTCTCATCCTCCTTTCTCTTTTTTTTATTATTATTTTTATTGAAGAACAAATATCAGTGAGACAGTTTCAAGACAAATTAACAGGACAGATTCGACAAATCAATACGTTACAAAATGTTTTCATAATGTTTCAGTGTCGTACAAGGTGCATAGATGATATTATACCTACAGGCATTATTATAGCAGATGTCTCTGATCAGTGAATGAAGAGAGTGTCACTATACATCTATCTTATTTCTCTACAGCTGATTTATATCACAGATTCAACAATTAACTCCCTCTACCTTGTTATCCCCCCAGTGTCTGTCCATAGTACTAGAAGCCAACATAATATCTTGTCCAACCACTATTAGTGCAAATCTTGCTTCTCATAGAATTATGCAGAAGCATGTCATATTCATCCTCCTTTCTCATGTCAGAGCATCTGCACATCTCCCTGTCTCGATCCTTACTGTGTTTTGCCAAAAGTAGACAAAATTGTCTATTTTGGGACTAGCAGAACACGGAAGTTGGTCTGGGAGTGACACATTGTTGTTTAGGGGCCCAGCATGTTGGATCACCTGCCATAACCCCTGGTGGCATTCCATATGGCCAGAAACACAAGAATTCCTATTGCTCCACATTTTTCCCAGTATCTAAAGATTTGAGATTTCAGTGTTTGAGATTCCTGGGATTCCAGTAGGTGTGTAGTAGTGTAGCAGTGCTGCTTTCATTTGAAATTTCTTCATGACACCATGCTTGGCATCTTATCATGTGCCATCCTATCACTTATGTTCAGCCCACACCACAGAGAGGGGTCTGACAAAAGCATGAGTCCCAGGCGATGGGCTTCTGGGTACAGCCTACCACAGTCAGATTCACAAGAGAATGGGGGAGAGGAATGGAGACAAATAGAAACAACACTTAGGAGAGTTTTGCTATAAAGAGAGACAAAGAAATGAGAGATTCATCTCTAAAGGACATAGAGCTAAAATAAATTGATTTAAATTCGTTTTTTAAAAGGAAGATCTTTATTATCAGCAAAGGTGATATATTTGATATGTTGTGTGTATAAATTCATCCTGTCTTATGCTTTATTTCTGTTTCCTAGATGTATTGTGAGCAACAACATCCGTGTTTGTAAATAGCCAACCTAAGGGAAGTTTTTAAAACAGGCTATTAAGTGCCCATATGAGGGTCTGAAACAAGAGCTTTCACAACCCCAGGGCTGCGGGACACTCACCTGCACTCTCAAACTGCTGACATCAGCTGCAAGGGCTTAGTTGTGCAGGTGACACCAACCTGGCAGACATCCTTTTGGCTGGAGAACAAGCCTGCAGCTGCTCGGAACAGACAAGCTGTTAGGTAGAGACCTACACGTGGTTAACAGCCAGGTGACCCCAATTAAAATGTTACCCAACTGGTGTGATCACATAAACCACAAATAATATCAGCAGTTGCTTTACAGACCAGCTCTACACTGCGGCAACACACCACAATATGCACCAAGTGCAGACGCAAGAGCAGATGAAGGGACTAATTAATTCACAAAAGCAAATTCCCAGATCTGGATCTGAAGTTAGTCCACTGAGAACATTTCAATCTTGGATCCTCCCCAAGATAAGGATCAGGCAGCAGTAGGTGTGTGTGTGTGTGTGTGTGTGTGTGTGTGTGTGTGTGCGTGTGTGTGTGTGTGTGTGTGTGTGTGCCACAGAGAGACAGACAGACAGACAGACAGAGAGACAAAGAGACAGAGACCGCGAGAGAGACAGAGAGAAATAATACTTTATCCTTTTGCCACATGCAAAACCACTATACAAGCACAGAGCAGACATTTAAAAAATTTTTATTTTTATTAGTACATGTTTGTTGTACATAATGATTATATTCCATGTGGGGAGCGGGCACACATACATAGCACATTCTAATTGTTTTGTTTTGTTTGAGTCAGGGTCTCACTAGGTGTAGTGGTTGATACATTGTGTCGACTTGGCTGGGTGTTTGGGCTGATGGGGGTCCCACCCTGTGGAACAATTGGTTCTGCCCGCGGAGTGACTCAGCACAAAAAGGGGCTAAGGAAGTAGTTGATGTTCCACTCAAGAACTTCAGTCTTCATATTCGGCTTGGACTTCATAGCCTGGCTTGCAGTGCAGTCTTTGTCCTCCAGCTTATATCATTTGCCTCCTGTCGCAGACTCTTAAGTCTTCCGTCGCAGACGCATTAGCTGATGAACAGAGACTTGCATGGAGCACAGCAGTGAGCTTCGAACCTTGGGACTGAATTCTTCAGTCTGAGGCGTGCAGACGCCCTCTGCACACTCCCTCATCTGACTGCACCTGACTATCCTAAGCCAGCCTTGTAATTCCTTATACATTGTACATCTGGTGTTAATATCTGTTCCTTACATCTGTTCCTCTAAGTAAAACCCTGACCAATACACTATGTATTGAATGTAATTGGCCTTGAAATCACTATGATCCTCCTTCCTTGGCCTTCTGATTGCTGGGCTACTAGGCGTGTGCCAACATTCCTGGCCTTAATTCTTTCTTCATCCTGTTCTCCTCCCACCAGAGAATGGAAATTAAAGCATCAGACTGTATCTCTGTAGTGGAAATCATCCCATGCCACATCCCAGCCTGGATCTTGGGTCACTGCTGTCTTACACTGGCTCTGGGCATGGAGGAAAAAGATGGAGTAAGTTCTCTCTGCTTACAGCCTTTGGATAGATTTGCTCTTCTTTGAGAAAGATAAAGCAGTGAATGGCACCTCCTCTAACATAAGGGAAAGCCAAAAATTTAAACTGAGTAAAGTGCAGAATCATGTTTTGCAGAGCTAATGAGAAATGCTATTTTCCATTCAGTTTGGACTATCAAAAAAAAAAAAAGCAATAAAGTTTAAGGTAGTGACACTTACAATGTATCCAGCTGACTGTACACTGAACCAAGATGACATTTTTCTTGTCTTTTCTTTTTTTTTTTTTTGAGAGGGTCTCACTATGCAGTTCAGGCTGGCCTTAAGCTCACTTTGTAGCTCAAGCTGGTCTCAAACTCACAACAATCCTCCTACCTCTGCCTCCTGAGTGCTGGGATTATAGGCATGCGTCACCACACCTGGCTCTTTTCTTTTTTTTATTACTCTATGTTTGTCATATGTAGCCAAGTTAACTCTGAATAGCTTCTGCACAGTCACTTATCCCAGTTCACTCACCCACATCAGAGAGGAATCTTGGCCAATTCCCACTAAGACCAGCAGACAGGCAGAAGATGGAAGCCAGAAGGACATCCTCAGCCCGCATGCTGCCAGCATTCATGGACAGGGCTTTACTGAAATGCCTTCCTCTGGAAAGGAATGAGGAAAGGATGGGCAAGAGGCCCAGGACATTATCTAGCAGAAATTCTGTCACAAATAGGCCTGGAACCACCCCAGGCAGCTGCAAAACTAGCCACAGAAATGCCAAACACTGCCTCCCCTCCACACAGCTGTGCCTGAGGATTCCTGTTTTCCTAGTAAATTCATCATATGTATGAGAGACGGACCAAGACACACCAAGGAAATTTGAGAGTTGGAAACACTGCCCATTGGTACAACATGTGCCTAATATGCAGGGTCCTAGGTTTAAAAGGGGGAACAAGGTGGTGCACATTTGTAATCCTACCACTCAGGAGGCCAAAACAGGAGGACTGCTATGAGTTTGAGGTCAGCCTGGACTACAGAGTCAGTTCAAGACGTGTTTGGTGAGAGCGCCACCGGGGGCCGTCGCGTGAAGCCCGACGAAGGTGGTCAGAGGTGCTGGTATGACTTCCAGTGCGCTCCGAGGGGGCGCGGCCGGCTCAGCAAACGAAACCCATGAAATTCCGGGCTAAGTGGGAGACTGGCTGTGGGGCGTCTACCACTTTGCCACCCATAGGAATGACTTCCGGAGGAACTTGATCCTCAATTTGGGACTTTTCACTGCAGGAGTTTGGCTGGCCAGGAACTTGAGTGACATTAATCTAAAGGCACCTCAGCCAGGGGTGTAGCCCAACAGAGGGAAATGAAATTCCTACACCATAGCCAAATCCTCCAAAATGAGAACCTGCAGTCTGTGACCAGCCCAAGATACACTCTGATGACAGCTGAAGTTGACTCATAGTGACCCTTCCTCTTCTCTTCCCTCCTCAAATTGCTTTCTCTGCTTAGCAGTTGGCCACAGCTAGTGTTGCCTCTTTACATTCATGTAAAGGTCTGTACATAGCCTGTCTGTAGGGGGCAGTCACTGCTATGTCCTAATGGAGCACTAATGGTGCTTTAACAAATATTTGAAATAAGGACTGTACACAGAGAAAAGAAAAAAAAAAAAAAAAAAAAAAAAAAAAAAAAAAAAAAAAAAAAAAAAAAAAAAAAAAAAAAAAAAAAAAAAAAAAAAAAAAAAAAAAAAAAAAAAAAAAAAAAAAAAAAAAAAAAAAAAAAAAAAAAAAAAAAAAAAAAAAAAAAAAAAAAAAAAAAAAAAAAAAAAAAAAAAAAAAAAAAAAAAAAAAAA
>PVKA01041868.1:0-17797 GCA_004027165.1 Ctenomys sociabilis
GGGAGGGAAGGAAAGATGGGTTGGCTGGGAAGGGAACCCTGCTCCTGGAAGACCCCTCCTCTGCTTGGCTGACTCAGGACTGGGCACAGTGTCTCTGCTCATCTCCTCTGGGCTCTGACACCACATTGGCACTGTGAAGCCAGTGGGAGTTGGTGGGGAGAGCCTGGGTGTAGTGGTTGATACATTGTGTCAACTTGGCCAGATGACTCTGTGGCGCAGTTGCAGCTCAGTTCCAGCTGGTGGGGGCCCCTCCGACTCTGGAACACAATATGTTCTGCCCCAGAGTGACTCAGCAAAAATGAACCATATCAAGGGGGCTGAGGAAGTGGTGGATCTCTCTCTCTCTCTCTCTCTCTCTCTCTCTCTCTCTCTCTCTCTCTCTCTTTCTCTCTCTCTCTCTCTCACTTCGTCGTAGGAACTTAAGTCTTCACATTCAGTTTGGCCTTCATCACCTGGTTTGTATGGCAGACTCTTCAGCGTCCATCGCAGACTCTTCCGTCTCCCATCATAGACCCATTAACTGACGAATAGAGACTTGTATGGACCACAGCAGTGAGCTTCAGACCTTGGGACTGAATTCTTCAGTCTGAGACGTGCAGATGCCCTCTGCACACTCCCTCATTTGACTGTGCGGCTGACTGTTATAAGCCAGTCTTGTAATTCCTTATCTTGTGTTAATATCTGTTCCTCTAAGTAAAACCCTGACCAATACAGAAAATGGTACTGGGAGTGGCTCTAGAGAAACAGAATATAATGATGGCATTTTAAAATGGCTTTAGGAGTTCCTGCAAAATTTGATGAGTCCTGAAGACACCGTGGTCTCTCCTGATCTTACTGAGCATACTCATTCTTGGCATGAGCTATTTAAAATAATAGACAGTATTAATCCTTTTGATTATCCCAATTCACCACTTGTGAGATGTCAGGAATTTAGTGATTTTGTATATAAAAATATTGAAAATCTTTGGCAGAGTAGGGAATACAATGATGCTGGTTGGTTGGTCTTAGCCTCAGTGGACAAACTTATGCATGAAAATAAGCAGCTCACTGATTTGATTTCTTGCCTTCAGACCCAGATAAAAAATTTAAAAGTGTCTAAGTGTGTCCCTGACAGAAAATCTGCTTTCTTTTAGCCACAAGGCTGAGATTGCAGAAACCCAATTGCAGTCCCTCATAATTCGATTGGCTGAGCTGCAATGTAAATTAAAAGCTCAGCCTCGAAGGGTATCTGAAGCAAAGGTGAGGGCACTGATTGAGACAGACTAGGATGCCATAAATTGGAATGGAGATGTGTGGGCGGATACTGAGGAGGCTGAGGACGCTGAAATTTTAGATGCTAATGAGTTTATTTTGCCTGAGGAAGATAATTCCCTGCCTGCCGTGGCAGAGGAATCATTGCCTTCATCCTCTGCAGTACTAGTGTCTCCTAATATATCTGGAGACACCAATTCTGTGTGGAACAAACAGGAGAATGCTGTGACTTCTCAGGACCTACGCTCAGCACCTATTTTTGCCTCTGGTCCATAACCAGACTTCAATCACAGAAGTCGCCTAAGGGTGAGACACATAAGGTGATCCATAAACCCAAGGACCTTGAGTTTTCTAACTCTTATACACTACTGAGAAGGCATGGGAATGGATTTTACGAGTGTGGGAGAATAGTGGCAAGAACATACACCTGGATCAGGCTGAGTTTGTTGATATGGGCCCGTTAAGTAGGGATTTTGAATTCAATGTTGCAGCCTGTGGAGTACAGAAAGGTGTTAACAGTCTATTTGGCTGGTTGACAGAAGTATGGCTCAAAAGATGAATGAGTTAGAGATGTCTGATCTTCCATGGTTTACTATCGATGAAAGGATTCAGAGGCTTAGGGAGATGGGGATGCTGGAATGGCTCTGCCATGGTAAGCCTAACCCTTCATATGGAAGACATGCCGTTTACTGACACTTTGAGAAACAGATTTGTGAGGGGATCACCAGCATCCCTGAAGAGCCCTGTTATTGCTCTTCTTTGCATGCCAGACCTTACAGTGTGGAGCACAGTTACTCAATTAGGAAATGTAAGGGCAATGGGCTTAATTGGATCCCAGAATGGCAAAGGTCAAGTGGCAGCACTTAATCGCCATGGACGGCAGAAGCAAAACAGTGACCAGAATAATCTGACACGTGTAGACCTATGGCGTTGGCTCATAGGAACTTACAGTTCCTATAAGTGAAATAGATAAGAAGCCTACAAAACTTTTGCTAGAATTATATAATCAGAAGAATAATGGGGCAAAAGAATGGAGACCTACTTCGAATCATGGTAATAGCCAGTCACGGCCTCTCAACCAGTTCCCGGATTTGAGTCAGTTTACAGACCCAGAACCCCTTGAATGATGGGGAGGCCGGGTCTCCTTGGGGAAGCATCCTGATGCCCCCAGAACTTGTATAGTCAGTCTTCCTCCTCTCCTTCCCCAGAGGGACCTAAGGCCTTTTGCCTGAGTGACCGTACACTGGGGGAAGGGGAATGATCAGACATTTCAGGGACCACTGGACACTGGTTCTGAGCTGACACTGATCCCAGGGGATCCAAAACACCACAGTGGCCCTCCAGTAAAAGCAGGGAACTATAGAGGGCAGGTGATCAATGGAGTTTTAGCAAAAGTCTGACTCACAGTAGGTCCAATAGGTCCTCGAATCCATCCTGTAGTTATATCCCCTGTTCCTGAATGTATAATTGGGATAGATACACTTAGTACTTGGCAGAATCCTCACACTGGTTCCCTAACCTATCATGTGAGGTCTATTATGGTTGGAAAGGCCAAATGGAAGCCATTAGAAATGCCCTTGCCTGGTAAAATGGTGAACCAAAAGCAGCACTGCATTCCTGGAGGGATTGCAGAGATTAGTGCCACCATCAAGGACTTGAAGGATGCAGGGGTGGTGGTTCCCACCACATCTCCCTTTAATTCTCCCATTTGGCCTGTGTAAAAGGCAGATGGGTCTTGGAGAATGACGGTAGATTACAGTTAACTGAGCCAGGTGGTGACCCCAATTGCAGCTGCAGTACCAGACACATCCCCTGGTAGTTGGTATGCAGCGGTTGATTTGGCAAATGCCTTCTTCTTCATACTTATCCATAAGGAACACCAGAAACAATTTGCTTTCACTTGGCAAGGCCATCAGTATACCTTCACTGTCTTACCACAAGGGTATATTAACTTTCCTGCCCTGTGTCCTAACTTAGTTCACAGGGATCATGATCACTTTTCTCTTCCTCAAAATATCACACTGGTCCATTACATTGATGCTATCATACTGATTGGGCATAGTGAGAAGGAGGTGGCAACCACCTTGGATTTGTTAGTACAGCATTAGAGAGCCAGAGGATGGGAAATAAATCCCTAAAAAATTCAAGGTCCTTCTACCTCAGTGAAGTTTCTAGGAGTCCAGTGGTGTGGAGCATGTAGAGATATTCCTTCCAAGGTAAAAGATAAGCTGTTGCATCTGGCTCCCCGTATGACCAAGAAGGAGGCACAGTGCCTAGTAGGCCTATTTGGATTTTGAAGACAACATATACCTCATTTAGGTGTCTTACTCTGACCCATTTACTGAGTGATGTGGAAAGCTGCTAATTTTGAATGGGGCCCAGAACAGGAAGAAGCCCTGCAACAGGTCCAGGCTGCTCTGGGACCATATGATCCAGCAGATCCAATGGTATCTGAAGTGTCAGCAGTAGATATGGATGTTGTTTGGAGTCTCTGGCAGGCCCCCACAGGAGAATTGCAGCAGAGGCCCTTAGGATTTTGGAGCAAGGCTTTACCATCATCTGCAGACTACTCTCCTTTTGAGAAGCAGCTCTTGGCCTGCTACTGGGCCTTAGTGGAAACTAAATGCTTGACTATGGGACACCAAGTCACCATGAGACCTGAGTTGCCTACCATGGCCTGGGTATTATCTGATCCATCAAGTCATAAGGTTGGACATGCTCAGCAATAGTCCATCATTAAATGGAAGTGGTATATTCGTGATAGGGCCAGGGTGGGTCCAGAGGGGACAAGTAAATTACATGAGGAAGTTGCCCAGATACCTATGGCTTCTTCACCTGCCATATAGCCTTCTGTTTCCAAACATGCACCTATGGCATTGTGGGGTGTGCCATATAATCAACTATCAGAAGATGAGAAGACTAGGGCCTGGTTTACAGATGGCTCTTCACGCTATGCAGGCACTACCTACAAGTGGATGGCTGCGGCATTACAGCTCCTTTCTGGAACATCACTAAAGGACAGTGGTGAAGAGAAATCGTCACAGTGGGTAGAACTTTGGGCAGTGCACTTGGTAGTGCATTTTGCCTGGAGAAAGAAATGGCCAGGTGTGCAGCTATATACTGACTCATGAGCTGTAGCCAATGGCTTGGCTGGATGGTCAGGAACTTGAAAGAAGAATGATTGGAAAATTGGTGACAAAGATATTTGGGGAAGAGGTATGTGGATAGACCTCTCCATATGGGCAAAGGATATAAAAATATTTGTTTCCCATGTGAACACTCACCAAAAGGCAACATCAGCAGAGGAGGACTTTAATAATCAAGTGGATAAGATGACTCATTCTGTGGATAGTAGCCAGCCTCCTTCTTCAGTCGTCCCTGTCATTGCCCAGTGGGCACATGAACAAAGTGGCCATGGTGGCAGGGATGGAGGCTATGCACGGGCTTGGCAACATGGACTCCCACTCACTAAGGCTGATCTGGCTACAGCCACTGCTGAATGCCCAATATGCCAGCTACAGAGGCCAACACCAAGTCCCCGATATGGCGCCCTTCCTTGGGGTGATCAGCCTGCGACCTGGTGGCCGGTTGATTATATTGGACCACTTCCATCATGGAAGGGACTGTGCTTTGTCCTCACTGGTATAGACACATATCATGGATATGGATTTGCCTGTGCTGCACATAATGCATCCCCAAAACTACCATCTGTGGACTTACAGAATGCCTTATCCACTGCCATGGGATTCCACACGGCCTTGCTTCTGACCAAGGAACACATTTTACAGCCAAAGAAGTGAAGCAGTGGGCTCATGCTCATGGGATTCATTGGTCTTATCATGTTCCTTATCCAGAAGCAGCTGGTTAGAAAGATGGAATGGTCTTTTGAAGAAGCGGTTACAGTGCCAGCTAGGAGGCAATAGCTTGCAGGGCGTGGGTAAGCTACTTCAGAAGGCTGTGTATGCTTTGAATCAGCGGCCCCTGTATGGTGCTGTCTCCAGAGCCAGGATTCATGCAGGAATCAAGGGGTGGGAGCAGGAATGGTACTCACCATTACTCCTAGGGATCCACTCGCAAAATTCTTCCTTCCTGACCTCACAACCTTATGTTCTGCTGGACTAGAAGTCCTAGTCCCAGAGGGGGGAAGGATTGTACCAGGAAGCACAGCAATGATATCATTAAACTAGAAGCTAAGATTTCCCCCTGGTCACTTTGGTCTTCTTATGCCTCTGAAGAAACAAGCTAAAAAGGGAGTCACAGTGCTGCTGGGGGTGATTGACCCAGACTATCAAGGGGAAATTATATTATTACTCCACAATGGAGGAAAGGAAGAATATCCATGGAGTGCAGGAGATCCCCTGGGATGCCTTTTAGTATTGCCATGCCCTGTTATTAAAGTCAGTGGAAAACTGCAACACTCTAACACAGGCGTGATGATAAATGGTCCAGAGCCTTCAGGAATAAAGGTGGGGGTAACTCCTCCAGGGAAAGAACCCAGACCTGCTGAGGTACTTGCTGAGTGTCAAGGGAATACAGAATGCTTAGTAGAAGAAGGTAGCTCTAAATACCAGCTACAACCCCGTGATCAGCTACAAAGGAGGAGATTATAACTGTACTACTTCACCTCATATATGGTTCTGATAATAATATAATATGTATAATATAATAGTACAGAATTTTAGTGTTATCAAACTTGTGTTAATGGTTTTTTTTTTTTTTTTTTTTGTCTTTTTGAGACAGGCTCTCACTATGCAGTTCAGGCTGGCCTTGAACTTACTTTGTAGCTCAGGCTGGTTTTGAACTCACGGTCCTCCTGCCTCAGCTTCCCGAGTGCTGGGATTACAGGCATGTGCCACCACACCTGGCCCAAACTTGTGTTAATGTTGAAGCATAAGTAAAGAAAACTTACCTTCTATTTGGGAAAGGGTATTAGTGCATTTCTGTTTGTATGCAGGATAGGCATAACAATGTTAGGTGTAATTATATGCATACTTCTGTGTTTGGAGACTGGTTTAAAATATGCCAAGTCGACAAGGGGTGGATTGTAGTGGTTGATAACATTGTGTCAACTTGGCCAGATGACTCTTCCAGTGCAGTTCCGGCTGTTGGGGGTCCCACCCTGGAACACAATAGGTTCTACCCCAGAGTGACTCAGCAAAAAGGGACCATATCAAGGGGGCTAGGGTGGTGGATCTCTCTCTCACTTTGTTGGAGGAACTTTAGTCTTCGATTTCAGCTTGCCCTTCATTGTCTGGCTTGCAGCGCAGACTCTTCGGCCTCTGGCTTGAATCCATCGCTTGTGTCACAGACTCTTCAGTCTCCTGTCCTAGACCCTTTAGGTGATGTTGTGTCACAGACTCTTCAGTCTCCTGCCCTAGACCCTTTAGCTGACGAAGAGACTTGCACAGAGCATAGCAGTGAGCTTCAGACCTTGGGACTGAATTCTTCAGTCTGAGGTGGGCAGATGCCCTTTGCACACTCCCTCATTTGATTGTGCGGCTGACTGTAGTAAGCCAGTCTTGTAATTCCTTATCTTGTGTTAATATCTGTTCCTCTAAGTAAAACCCTGACCAATACACTGGGAAACTGGCAAATGGTACCTGGTGCTTATTTTTATTCCACGTCAAGAAAGAAACTGATGAGGCTCAGAACGAGGCCCCCGGGTGCAGAGCCAAGCACCAGAAGCAGGAGAAGACAGCAGCATCCGTTCCTCTGGAGTCTAGGATCTCTCTGGTCCTATGGAAGCCCCATCTAGAGAGGAGGAAATCCCACCCAGACCCACCAAGACCCCAACCCAAGGAGGTTGTCATCAGAGAAGCTCTCTCAGCTGCTTCAAGGGAAATGGAATCCTTCCCAGCTAGCCTGGCGGCAGGAGGCACAGTCTGTGGATAGGGGGTACAGGAGACAGACAACCTGCAGAGCCCCCAGACCACAGCGGGGATGCCCCAGGCCTGCAGGAAGCCCAGCCGCGGAGCAGTGTGTTCTCCCAAGAAAAGCAAAGAAGGCCTTTCCTCAAGACTGTGTTGTGCTGGGCAGGGCTACGAAGCTGCTATGAATGTTTAGGATTTCATAAATTATTTTAATTGAAAAGGCGGCCCCGAGAGCTCTGTCTGTTCTCCGTAGCTGGCAGCTCTCCCTGGGCTGCCAGCCACCTTGAGCACGACTGTTTTCATGACCCGCGACCCCATTCTCGCCGAGCACCGGCTCCTCCGGGTCGCTCCCCAGGATGAAAAACAATAAAAGTAAATATATAACAGCAAAGGCCCGAGGTTAATGTCTTTAACAAGATAATGTTACTTCAGGGGACTGTAAAGCAAATCATTCTGAAACTCTGTTTCTGGGCTGCAGCTTTCCGAGACGGCACTCCAACCTTCTGCGTGGCCACCTCCGCAGGTTGGTCCCTTAGCACCACAGCCCACCAAATGCTACCGGGTGTACGGAAGCTCGTTGGGTGTGGCTGTGGGCGTTCCTGTCGGCCAGGGATCTAGGCTGGCTGACGTGTCCGGCTCACCTGGGTGGTGTACCTGGATTTGTGAAGGCGCATGTGACTGGTCCACCCACTCGTTCATGTCTCCCTGGCAAGAAACCTTGAGGGTGACAACAAACAATTAAACTTGGCCAATGGATGTGCCCAGTGCCAAACATCTGGCCCTTTGCAAACCAGGAGGGTTGCAGGGACTTTGAGTCCTGTCTGGATTTTGGCAGAGGGAAACACAAGTTGGCCCTCTGGTAGGTAAATTCGAACTGTCCTTGATGTGCTAGAGCTGGGCATTATACATGCTTTCCCCAAAGCCTGTTCATTGGAACCAAATCTCTATCGACGTAAGTGGACATACGGGAAGGAAGAGCTCTACCAGAGGCCTTCGCTGTGATCCAGCACGAAGCCCTGGCCTCCTCCTGCCTCAGAAGCGCGAGCTGTGCACTGAGGCAAAAGACCACCCTGGAGCTGGGAATGCAACAGGGCCACAGAGAATGTGTGCTCCTGGCCCCTAGAATAGCTAAATGGCAAATAAGGACAGGGATACCCAGGACTGGCAAGGACATCAGAAAAGCGGACCTGGAGACACTAGGCCATCCAGATATGGGACCCATAGAGATGACAGGTGGGCCCCTGTGCCAGGCTCAGGAGTGGGGATGTTTCCTGGGAGGGTTCAGTATGGAAGAGGGAGAGGATGCCTGAGGGTGGAGGAGAAGCCTGGGCCGACCTCTGGGGCACAGAAGCCCAGGCTCTGCCCAAGACCTGCTGGGTGCCCAGGCTGACCACTGCACCACCCGTTGGAAAGCAGGCCCAGCACCCCCGTAGGCATGGTCATTGGCTGCTCATCCTGTGGCTGAACACCTGAGAAACTGGTGTAAAGGATAGGTTCATCTTGGCTCACAGCTTTGGTTCAGTCTGTGGCTGTGGGCTCTGTTGTTATTAGCTGAGGAAGGCAGAGTGATGAGGAAGGAGAGAGAGAGAGAGAGGAGGGCTGGGGACCAGACATCCGCCCAAGGTCATGTTCAAGGTCACCCCCTGTCAGGCCCTGCCTCCTAATCCCACAGCACCCTCATGATCCCCCAGCCCTATAGTCCATCAGCTACCCTTCAGATCCAAACCTTAACCATCAGCCACCAGCTACCATACCTGTCCCCAGGCTCTGTTTTCTGTGCAGTGTTGTCTCTCAAAATATGCATTTTTTAAGCACCTAAGGTTTTAGAACAATAAAAATATCAATATCTGAAGGCCTAAAGCACCTTCAAACCCTCGGCTCTTGTTGCCCTCCGGGTCCAGCCCACCCATCCTCCCACAAGCTTATTTTTAGAGCGTTTTTGATATTCACTGAATCTTAGTCTTTGCCTCTCCACCCACCCAGCACCTGAGGTGTAGCCCTGAATTTACAACAGGAAGCCTTTGATTTTGGAGGCTGCATGTTTTTGAAGTCTTCCAAAGCCAAGCTGTAAAGTAGCCGCCTGTTCAGAGGCCATCTCTCTCCACACCGGGCTTGGCCCTGAGTCTGTCTTCCGTAGCGCAGGAGGGGCACGTCTACGTGCACTCGTGGGAGGAAGCGCCATCCTAGGGAGGAAGCAGGGGTCCAGGGCTGCCAGCCCTGCCAGCACGCATCTGTCCCTGCTCCCCAGCTCTGACCCCAGAGGAGGGAGGCACAGCTGGACAGGCGGAGTGGTGTCCAGTGGGGTATCTGCAGGCATGGGATGGACGTGCCAGCGCCGTTTTCCTTCTGCCGTCTGGGTACAGAGGGCCCCTCAGTGGGGCTGGCACTGGGCTTTCAGAGCTGTGGTGGTGGTCGTGTGTGACCTGGGGCTCCAACTCCGGCACCTCCAGAGGCTCGGTGGAGGGTCTCTCACTGCCCCTCTGTCCAGTTCCTAAGGCTAGGCAGGGTGTCCTCTGTGGCTCCTGGGGTGGCTTACAGGAAGTGACTCTGATCCTCTGGCTGGTACACCCCGTGGATCCTAACTGCCACTGCATGAAGGGATGTTTTCACTCCAGTCCTACAGCAGGGTGCTGGGCTTCAGCCAGGGAGGCAGCCACAACGAGCGAGTACCCACCAGCTGTCTCCGGGGAACACTTGCACCCCTGAACCCCAAGGCTGGTGTCTTAATTACTCTTCTCTCATTGCTGCGACAAATACCCAACATTCAAACTTAGGGAAGGAAAGGTTTATTTAGCTTACAGTTATTAGAGGTTTCACAGTTTAAAGCAGCCTGAATTATGTAGCAAGATCTTGGAACCTTATTTGCTCTAGAGAGAGGGTCAGTGCCTCTGACCCTCTTATCACAGACACCTTGGCCTTAATCACAGACACCACTGCCCTATGCTAAAGGTCTGGAGAGGCTGGGGCACCACTGTGCCCAGGATGACCAGCTCCACACCGCCAAGGGAGGCCGCTGGCCTGGGAGGCAGCACATGCTATCAGTGTAACAGTTTGTGCCTCTCTGGCCCTGCCCCTCAAACCCTGCCCTGGTCTTCTGGCCATGCCCCTCTCCAGCCACTTGCTGCTCCTCTAGCCGGGTCTGCCCCATGACTTGTACATGACAAGTAGACAAACCATAACAGCCAGTCTGCAACCTTCCCATGTGTACCTGCATGTCCTACCTGTTCTGTCCATCCTGGGGGATGAAGGTACCGTTCTGACTCTGTGTGGTAGACAGGGGTACTGTGGAGATTGGCTCACAATGGGCTACCTCCCAAGGTCACCACCACTAGGGGCTGAGGAGGAGCTTGATCTGACTGGGGCATGGGAGGCCAGGCCGTTGGGAGTGTGGGGATTAGATCAGGTCATCAGGGCAGAGCCTTCAATGGAACCCCAGTGTCTACAGAGAGAGACCAGAGGACACACACTGTCCCCACACATGGCATCCGCCCCGCCCCGCCTCGGGACTCTGCTGGCTGTGGCTGCCTCCACACACACGGCCAGGGCCTCCAGACATGGCCCCGGGGCCTCCAGAACTTCCAGTGAAGGGAACTCCTTTACGAAGCACCCTGCTTTGGGTATTTTGTGGTAGTAAGGAAAGCCAGGCAAATGCGCACACTAGCTCTGTAGTATTACAAGGAAGAGGAAGCCGGCTGGCGGAGGCTGGCACCTTCATCCAGTGTCCCGCAAAGGGAGGGGCAGACGCTGGGACTCTGATGTCAGCCTAGGCCAGGACTTGGCAAACCACTCAAGATCCATGGCCTGACACTTGCTTGGAAAATAAAGCTTTATGGGAGTGCAGTGTGGCTCTCACCCTCCTTCTATCTACGGCTGCTTCTGCTACACAGTAGCCAGTAGAAGAGCTGTGAGGTGACCCAACCCCTGTAGACACTGTATGTGCTCTGGAGTGTCCCCGCTGTGGTTTGGTTCACACACCATGCTGGCTGGAGAGGCACTGAAGGGGCCTGGGACCCTGAGTGGGCTGCAAGTTCCTCAGCCTGGAGGAACACACGCTGCTGTGGTCACCAAGACTCCAAGGAAGGCGAGACCGAAACCTGTGCAGAGGCGGCCGGGGCAGCCCTGCTCCTCGAAAGAGGAGTGGTTTCCTACAGCAGGCTCCTTACCCTGCACAGGGCTGGCTTCCCTTTCCTGCAGGGGGTCCCTGTGGGGGCCCAGTGGTTATCCCCTGCAGCGCTGCTCCTGTGGCCCTGAGCGCCTTCCCACACAGCCCGCTCCAGCAGGACTGCCTTTGCCCTGGAGCTTCGCACTGGTATGGACTACTTCAATAACCAGAGGGTGGTGACGGGGAGGGGCAGCATGTGGCTTCTGGGGATCCCGGCAGGAGGCAGGCAGCCTGCACTGCTCCCTGGGCTCTGGCTCTGTCCACTCTCTGCTGCAGCCTTGGGAGGCGCCTGGACACAGAAAACGCCATATCGCAGGGAAGATGGCCTGGAAGCCCAGGCTGAGGGTACCTCAGCCAGCTCCAAGCCTGCAGCCATCCCTCTTTCTCCCTTTATGTAGCACTGGGATTGAACCCAGGACCTTTGCACTGACCCCCATCCCTAGCCCCCAGCTGCTTTACATTTTGGGACAGGGCCTCACCAAGCCCCTAAGTTGCCCAGGCTGGGCTCAAGCTTTGAATCCTCCTGCTTTAGTCTCCCAGAGTGCTGGGGTTGCAGATGTGGGCCATAGCGCGCAGCTCTCAGCCCCCATTGTTTTCAGCCTCTGTGTGTCTGTGGCTAGCGTGAGCCCTTCCTGACCCAGGGGAAGCCGATGCATTGCGCCCTCCCAAGATAGACTTGCTGGGACACCCCAGAACCCCAGAACATGACCCTACTCACAAGAGGGCCTTTCAAAGGCTCCAGCTAAATGAGGTCAAAGGTGGCCCTAGCCCAGTGTGACCAGTGTCCTCCTAAGAGCAGGAAGCTGACATAGGTAGACACAAGAGGTCCCACGTAAAGGCAGAGGCAGAGGCAAGGGTGCATCTGGGAGCTACAGAGTGCTGAAGCCTGGGGCAGCACTGGGCACCAGGAGAATCCAGGCAGCTTCTTCCTGTGGCCATGGAAGGAGCCAGACCTGCAGACACTGACCCTAAGCTGTGGCTCCTGAACCTTGAGGACACAGTTCTGCTGTCCAGGATTCTCAAGTATGAATCAGTTGGAGCCACCCCAGCACAAGAGCATAGGAAATAGTGAAGTTGCTCCTAGGCACTGGATTTGGGCTGACTTGTTACACAGCAATAACTAGCTGGGACAGCCCTCCCCGAAGCCTGATCTCCTTCATCATGGGAACCTGGGACACAGACTGTGTGCTCGTTGAACACTTAAGAGCAGGAACACATGGGCAAAGGAGTGGACTTCAGCTGACATCACCCTCAGGAAATTCCTAGGGCAGTCCCATGCCCCATGGCCCATCCCTGCAGAATGAAGATCCGGGAGGCAGCTGTGGGGGAGGGTCTACAGCTCTGAAAGGAGCCACTTCCACATCCCTCCTGGGAGCTGAGCCCCCCGCCCATGAGGCACTTCCTGTGGGTGCTGCAGGGTAAACAGGAAGGTGAGGGCCTCCGAGTCTTTATGGGCATCCCAGAGCACTGAGGGTGGGGCCCAAGAGCTGGCACACAGCCAAGTGTCTATGGGGGCTGTGGCCTCCCCACAAGGGGTCACACTGCCCAACAGCCGCTTGAGCCATCTGGGGCCACTGGAGCTGCTCAAGGACACAGCATGACCTCTGCTCACCCATGGCTCCTGCGTCATGAAGCCACCCTGAGGGTGGGGATGGGGACAGTGGGATGAGACTTTAGGGTGCTTGAGGGCCTTGACACCAAGCCCTATAGCCAGGCGGGTGGACCCCAGCTGTCAAGATGGAGGGCTGTGCAGCGGTGGAGGGGAACCGTGGGGGTTGTGAGTGGCACAGCTGTGGGGAACTTGGGCCATAGGGCATACATTTGGATGACCTGTTCTGGGGAGAGCAGTGGGCAAGAGGCTGGCCCCAGGCTGAGTCCAAGTCCAAGTCCAGGCCCTCAGGCTCCAAAGCTGCGGCTCCTGGGAACCAGGCAGGGCCAGGAGACAACAGCTTGGCAGTGTGAGGTACATCTCTGCCTGTGGAGGAGGACACCCCACACACCAGCCTGGGCCTTCCTCAGCCCCCCGAGTGGCAGGGCAGGGGGCTCTGCTTTATTTTACTTTTTCCGTGTTCTTAAAACCCTGGGAGGGGCCAGGAAGATAGCTCAGTAAAATAAGCGCTTGCCTAGCAAGCACAAGGGCCTGAGTTCAATCTCTGGTTAAGTGCACGCTCACGCGCGCGCACACACACACACACACACACATACACGCGCGCGCACGCCCTGGGAGACCATATACCCATCCGCCGCTCTCCACAGTGGACACAGTTGATGCCTGATGCTGCTGCTTCACCCACGAGGCTTTTATGTGCATCTTTTCAACATCTCTGTCTTCATTTTGTTTTGTTGATTCATGTTTTGTGGTTCTCACCTGCAAAACCTTCCTCTTGGGAGCCGGCAAAGGGGCAGCGTGCATCTGGGTGCTTTCTGCTGTCCTTCCCTTTTTGTCCTTCCTTCCCTTTTGCAAAAGATCTGTCTCCTTGTTTACTCTTCTCTAGTTTTTATTTTGTTCTTTATTTATACCTTAAGTTTCTCATAGACAAGGCCAGGCATCGTGGCCCCACCCTGCCATCCCAGCACTCAAGAGACTGAGACAGGAGGATCATTGTAATTTCAAGACCCGCCTGGGCTACAAAGTGAGCTCAAGGCCAGCCTGAACTGTATAGCTAAGCCCTATGTCAGAGACAGACAGACAGACAGACAGACAGACAGACAGACACACACACACACACACACACACACATACACACACATGCACACACAGAGACAGAAAGAGAGACAGAGACAGAAAGACAGAGACAGAGACAGACAGAGACAGAGAGACAGAGAGAGAGACACACACACACACACAGAGAAAGAACACAATATTCAAGCTGACGACCCTGGTTTCTTCCCCCAGCATTGTGACCCTGAGGTGCAGCCCCCACCTCGTGCTGAGTATTCCAGTGTCTCCATGAAGTGAGACTCTTGCTCTCATTCTATCACAAGCACAGTCCAGTCCCTGTGCTTCCCATTTGAAAGGCCCTTGCCTGTCCCTCCTGGGGGCCCCAGGCTGCCCTCCTTTTCCTGTGGGGCCACTGGCACTAACACCCCTGATATTTCTGGTCTGCTCATTTCTATATGGAGTGAGACTTAATGGAATCAAGGGACAGGACTACTTTTAGTAGTCCTTAATTTTAAAATATTTTCCCTAAGACTGTAAGCTCCCCCGACACACACACTGGTGAGGGCACAGGCTACAGATCTGCCTGACACAGCTGCTTGGGGTGCACTGTCCCTGGGCATCCCACTGCACTCAGGGTGCCCAAGTCCACAGCCTGCCCAGGCCAACCTCCTTGGCCTCTGCAAGTACGGGGGTCTGTGTCCCCTCTCCCCGTCCAAGCTGCACGAAGCCTGATGTCAGGATCGGCGTTTTCATTTGTACTTGCTTTTCCTGTGTCAGAAACGCATTTCTCCAGCCCAACAGAACATGGAAGTCTGAAAAAAGCCCTCGGCTTCTGCAGAGGATGTGAGCTGGCTGGTGGCCAGCCTGGCTCCAGCTTCTCCCCTTGTAAATACCTCCCTTTCCCGTTAGGAGCCCGAGATAAGCCGGCCAGGATGGCTTGCAGGGCGGCGGTGGCCATCTGCTGCAGCCCAGGACCCAGGGTCGCTGCCCGTTGAGGCCCAGCCACCATGCCTGCCGACAGTAGCAGCAGCTCTGTGGCCCGAACACAGTCAATGTGTCCACAGAGGTTGTTTTTTCTTTTCTTTCAGGGCTGGGAGTTGAACCCCAGGCTCTTTGTGCTGAGCAACCTCCTTGGAATTAGAAAACTTTTAAATTTTGAAACAAGATCTCACAAAGTTGTCCAGGCTGGCTGTGAACTTGCCACCTGCCTGCCTCAGCCTTCCAGCATGCTGGAATCACAGAAGTGCACTACCTTGCACATCTGTGATCCCAGATCTGGTTTTTGTCATCTTTATCTTTAAAATTTATTTATGTTTTAATCTTTTCTTTTTCTCTGCCTCATCAGCCCTGACGAGATGTTCTCGTCTTTTCCCACTCTTACTGGTCACACCGACTGGGCTCGGCACACTGTGAGCGCTTCTAATGCTCCCACTCAGGCGTCTTCTCACCTCCCCCAGCCCCTAGCTCCACGCTGGGGGGTCTTCAATATGTACAGCACATTCCACTCACGCCCACCCGCCACTCCCCCCCTCACACCCCAGCACTCGAGTCCCACCTCTTGCCTGATAATGGTTTCCCTCAGCTTTCACCCCAGCTTCTTTAGGTCCCATGTCTGAGGGAGAACACATGAGATTTGCCGTTCTCAGTTGCATCTATTTCTCTCAACTCCATGGTCTCCAGATCCATCCATGTTTCTGCTGACCATAGCATTCCATTCCTCTTTATACCTGTATAATACTCCACCACATGTCTAGGCCACGTACTCTGTCTGTCCAGCTTTGATGAGCACTCGGGCCTCCACAAGTGTGGGAAGGCAGCTGTCCCCAGCTGTGCTGTCTGGACTTCTGTTTCACACCCAGGAGTGGCATACCTGCTCCATTACTGGTAAAACCTTGGCCTGATCAATGGGCACTGTGGAAAACCTGTCATGGCCAGGTCTGGCACTTATGCCTCTGGACACTCTCCCAGCCTCCCCAGACCCTTGGGCCTCAGTCACTGCTGTGGCCATGTGCACTGCACCCCTGGGCTCAGTGATTGCTGCTGTGACCATGTGTACTGCCCTTTGAGCTCAGTGGCTGGGTAAGGTGGGGCCATGTGTGTAGGGCCGAGGTTCCTGTGTCCCCAGCCTCAGGGGCCTGCATGTGGCACCCTTACACCAGATGCCCCTGGTGCCATTAGCAGGAGGAAACACCAAGCTGGTGCCCAGAAGCCACCCACACTGCCCCTCACAGACCCGGCCCCCCACCTGCCCTCCCCATCTGGTCCAGCGTGCTGGGGGCAGGGCGGAGCCAGTCCCACTCAGCTGGGCCGAGTCTGACTCCACGGTTTTGCTCATTTTGTTGAGACAGGGGCCTCACTGTGCAATGTAGGGTCCTTGAGCTCACTATGGAGCCCAGACCTGCCTCAGACTCATAGTCGTCCTCCTCCTCAGCCTGCTGAGTCTGGGATTAGCTGGAGCCCAGGAGGAGGAGGGCCTTCCTGGAGCCCAGGAGGAGTGAGCTTCCTCCTAAGCCCTCAGTGGTGGTGGCAGCACTATGAAGGTCTGGCCCACCCCTCACAGGTCCTGCCAAGGAAGGAAAACCCCACTCAGGCTGGTCACACGCGAGGTCCCCCCGGGATGGCTCGAGGGACTGAGTGGGGTGGAGCCCAGTGGTGCCACTTCCTGGACAGTGGGGGGCTCTGCTCCATAGAAGCTCAGGGCACAGTTTCACCCTCACCCTCATGCGGGCCAGGCTGGCTGCAAGCTCCCCTGAGGATGGCAGTGGGCTCTGTGGTCAGTTCTTGGGCCACTCATCCTTTCTCTGTGCAGCCAGCACCTCCCCAGTGTCACAGGGTATAATGGCCCAGGCCACTGCAAGGTGGGTTCCAAAGATGGGGTCACTGAGTGGCAGTGACCCCACCAGACCACTTAGCCCAGAGTGCTGGGATGACGGGCTTGTATACACCCTTCACACATGGTCACACTCTGAGCACCAGGGTGAGGGCTTCAGCCCCAGCGTTTTCGGGTGCAGGACTCGACTCATTCCGCAGCACCCTGGCCCACAAGGCTTACTCCCCTGAAGTGCTTTCTGGTCCCTGTGGGTCTACAGGTCCTCTCCTGACCCCACAGCCTGCTCCTCGGCAACACAGGCAGAGTCCACCAGTGCTCCCCCACCCCGCGCACTGGCCCGCACACAGGGCCAGCTAGCTCTCCTGGCATGGCCCTGGCATGGCCTGTGCTCCTTGCTGTGTGTCTAGCCTGCCACTCACTCTACCTCAGGACCTTTGCCCGTGTGGCTGCAGACCCCCACCAGCCTCCATCACTGCCTGCTGGTGTGAGTTCCTGGGGGGGGGGAGACCATGCTGTTCAGGAGCTCTCCACTCACACTCTCCTGCTCCTCTCAGCTCTCCCCACACTTTCTCAGCACCCACCACCTGCTGCAGCAGCTTTCTTGCTCTGATTAGCACTAGTGATGAAGGTCTTGATGCGGCCCCTGCAGGGGAACATACTGATGGGGAAATGGCCAGCCCTTCCAAGCCCAGCAAGCCTTACTCTCTGTGGCCTCGGGCAAGCTCCTCGCTGCCCTGAGCCTCAGTTTTTCCTCTGTGCAGTGTGACAGTGAGAGGAATCACTGAGAGCTTGTGGTGAGGATGGTGGGAGAGCGCTGAGTCTGAGCACAGGCCTGAGGCCCCCATGCCAACCAGCTTGTGCTTCTTACACTGGGGAGCCCAGAGCCAAGGCAGATCAAGGCTCGCTTAGGAAGGCTGAGACAGGAAATGCCCATTATGGTCCTAGGTGCATGGATGAAAGGAAGATGGATGCATGGATGGATGGATGGGTGGGTGGATGTGTGGGTGAGTGGATGGATGGAT
>PVKA01041869.1:0-17794 GCA_004027165.1 Ctenomys sociabilis
TCAGGGATTATAAAAACAAACAGCAAGTCTGTATTTTTCTTCTTGCCAAATCTGAGAAGAGAGAAAAAAATGTTACAATGAAGCAAAATCATCCTTTAAAAAATTAGAATTCATGATCTTCACTTATTAGGAACTTGACACAGTGTCTCTGTCACTCTTTCTCATTGCTGGGACAAAATACTCAACACCCAAAATAAAGGAAAGAAAAGTTCATGTAGCTCACAGTTGGTGGATGTTTCAGTCCATACTTAACTGGCTCCACAGCAGAGTGGCACATGGCAGAGAGCATTCCACATGGCAGCAAAGAGCAAAAGAGCAAATGGGAGGAGCAGCAGCAAAAAGGGCAGCAGACAGCAAGTCTGTCTTCCTTGTGCTGCACACAGGATAACCATCCCAGGCTGGGTGTTGTGCTTACACCCATAGTCCCAGCACTGGATTACGAGTTAATCGCAAACTCTAGAAATCCGCCCCATGACTGCATGAGGCTTTGGGGGGACACCTATACACAAACCATATACACAGTAAGGTTTTATTTCTTTAGAATTCAAAATGATGGCATTGATATGGAAATTTAGTAAAAGTATCATCTCAAATCAATGAGATGGCTGTATTTTTTTTTCTTTCTTTTTTTTTTTTTTTTTGGTATGGGGATCAAATTCAGGACCTTGCACTTGCTAGGCAAGCACTTATGCCACTGACCTAAATACCTTAAATCTTACCCCAATTTTTAAAATTTCTCATAGATTTGTAAGAAGTTGGAGAAAATAAGAATGTTTTCAAGAAATATTTAGAGGTGAAATCAGTAAAATCCAGAATACCGGGAATTATAAAAAATAATCACCTCTTTAAAATGTGTACACACACACACACACACACACACACACAGAGCATGACCAAAAAATATATATATATAAGAAGAGGGATGAGAAAATTGAAGCTTGATTTGTATGAACACATTTTTAAATCCTTAAGCAGGAAAGCCTGAATATTGATGTTTTGAAAAAATTAAGGAATAAGTAAATTTTCAGATGTGTACAGTGTTAGTATGGCTTTCTTTTGAATCCATCTTAAGCACTTACTACCAAAGTATTTATGGATAAAATAAGATCATGTTAGATTTTCTTCAAAATAATCCACTTATGGGCAGGGCAGCTTTGGAGAGAGCACAGATGAAACACACTGGCCACCAGACGTTGATAAGCACTACACCTACATGTGGGCAAATGGAAGTTCATGGTCCTATTCTACTTTTATATGCTTGAAACTTTCCTGATAAAGTTAAAGAAATTATGATATTTTATTTATTTTGTTTATTTATTTATTTATGTATGTATGTATTTTAGGGAAGGGTCTACGGGGTGTTCAGGATCTCACTACAGATTGGACTCAATGATCCTGTTTTCAGCTTCCCAAGAGCTGGGATTACAGGTGGGCACCACCACTCCCAGTCTCAATTGCCATCTTAGCACACCCTGGAGGTGGTGCCCTCAGGGTATGACATTATATTTAAAGAAATCAGGGACTATGAGAGGCAAGATTTGCACTAATGGTGGTTGGACAGGATATTATGTTCTAGCACTATGGACAACCACTAGGAAAATAACAAGGTAGAAAGTATTAATTATTGAATCTTTGATGTAATTCAGGTATAAAAAATAAGATACGCAAAGAGCTACACTCTATTTACTGATAAGAGACATATGGTATAATAATGTCTGTAAGTATAATATCATATATGCACCTTCTATGATATCAAAACATTATGAAAAGTTTGCAATGTATTAATTTATCAAATCCATCTTGTCAAGGTATCTTAAAACTCTCTCATTGATATTTGTACTTCAATAAAGCAAAAATAAAAATAAATAAATAAAAGAAATCAGGGAAACAGCAAGTCAGCTCAGCCACAGCTTTAACTAAAAATAAATCATTTTCCAAGTACATTATTACTGTACTTTAAACCAAACTTTAAAGAGAATAAGGGCTGGCCAGATAGCTCAACTAACTAAAGCACCTGCTGGGCAAAGCACAGTGGCCAGGGTTCGATCCCAGGTAGGCCATGCCAGGCCAGCCCCCAGGGCACGCTGAGATGGTGATTGAGACTGGGTGTGGTGTGCGCACCTGTAATCCCAGCACTCAGATTGGGAGGTTGAAAACAGGAGTCACTGAGTCTAATCTGTATAGTGAGACCCTACATGTAGACCCTGTACTAAATATATTAAAAATAAAGAGAATAAGATCTTGAGAAAAATAAAGTATTCTTAAATACCTAAGACATCTTTTTTTAGTATATGGATTATAAATTGTTGCTACTTATTAAAACCAGAACTGGCAGAACACTCACTGCATAAAATACTATCCAGGGCCCTGGATATAGCTCTGCAGCAAGCCTGAGTTTTATTCCTGCTTCCAAAAATAAAATAAAATACTATCCAGTTCATAGTTTTCTTAAATGATATAATTTTATATCATTTATAATTAATCTGAAGATATGTATTATTCTATATTGCAATTTTTATTCTACATATATTTATTCCTAGGTATCCATAGTAAACTGATTCCAAAACCCCCTGAAGATACCAAAACCCTTGGATATGCAAGTACCTTACACGAAATGGTATATTTGTATACAATCTACACACATCTTCCTGCATACTTTAAATCATTTCTAGATTACATATGATGCCTAATAAAATGTAAGTTCTATGTAAATAGCTGTTATCTTGCATTGTTTAGGGGATAATGAGAAAGAAAAATATCCATATACTTTCAGTACAGACATAATCAAAACACATTTCCTTCAGTAACTGGTTGAAATATCTGAGTCATCCATATTGAGAAACTACAATGTATTCTGTGCTGGGCTCAAAGGAGTATCGTGGCTAACATGCCAGGTCTCTGCTCTTATGCAGCCAATCATTTCCTGGGAGAACAGACATGGTGGCCACGGCCTGCACTGTAGCCACACTTGAGTCCTCCACAACTAGACCACAGCTGCCCAGGCCAGAGGCTCATGGTGGAAAAGAAGGCACATCTGAGACCCTTCTGTAAAAATAAAACCATGTGGAATATTTACTATTTTACTACTACAGACAAGGAAGACTGACGCTACAATGTGAAGTCTACTGGGGTTCCATCCTTCTATGAATTCTGAGAAGTCTTGGTTGGAAGAGAAGAAAGGAAAAAAAAATTCAGAGATGCCGCAAAGAAATAGGAATAAATGGAAGTGAAGAGAGCACTTAACTAACTGTGGAAGAGGAAAAAGCAAAAACTCTTTATCCCAACTAACATCACTTCTCAGCCATTATAAAAATCAAACTGCAACTCTGAGATATAAGTTCTTCCTAATTGAAGTCTATTGCATTTTAAAATGTTATAATTCACTCAAGAACAATTAATTTCTCCTTGTGTTTTTCAAATCACACTGAATTAATGTCAGCATAGTTCCTTTGACTTCACCTCACCTGTAAACCTATGTGAACCTCTGACTTCTGTCTGCTACTAACATTCTTGCAAAACTGGGGCCAGCCACTAGCTCTACAGCAAAATGACTGTCCTCACTCTTATCTTAACACCAGATCTAGTCCCTGTGTATTAGTCAGCCTCTTACCTCTGAGACACAATACCCAACAATCGTAACATGAAAGAGGACAGGTTTAATTTGGCTCAGAGTTGAGGGGACTCAATCCATGATCCACTGGCTCTAAGCCAGGGATACCAGGCCAAAAGGGCATGGCTGAGCAAAGATGCCTAGCTCACGGCAGAAGGAAGCCAGCAGGCCCCATGTCACTGAATATTGTGCTATCTTAAAATTTCTTTTGCCAGATTAATTGGTCTACTACCTTTAATCCCATAAATTCTCAGGACATGGGCAAAATGTGGACAATTTTGCCCAAATGTAACACACATGGTTTGTGGTCCAACTGCTACCCAAGTCCTCTTCCAACTGTAAACTGCCTGATCCTTGCTTTACAAGCTACATTTGTACTGGCATTCTTGTCCAACAAGCTCTGACCAGAATCATTCACCCAACATTATTCTAGAGTATGTCTAGCCCACATCAGCAAAACTTTTCAAACTTCTCCAGCAAATCAGTTTCAAAGGCCTTTAAACTACATAATCAGATATGGTCACAACAAGGATCCAGTTATCTGGTATTAACTTTCTGGATCACTGACACATGGTACTTGATGCCCAAATCCTAATTTGGCTCATGGTTCAGAGGGTTGGGATAATGGTCTACCCCTCCAAGGTATGAACATCATGGTAGAAAGGTATGGCAAAGCAAAGCTGCTCAACTTATGGTGGCTGCAGGGTAGAGCAGAGAATCAAACTGGAAAGAAAGGGCCAAGGGACTAGATACAGAGCCCCGGAACAACACCTCCTTGACATAGCCAGTGCACCAACAAATATGTTCTACAGGGGCTGGGGAGATGGCTCAGTGGAATAAGCACCTCCCTGGCAAGCGCAATGGTCTGAGTTCAATCCCTGGTTCCACCAAAAAGGAAAATAAAACCACCTTTTAGCCAGGCGTGGTGGCGCATGCCTATAATCCCAGCACTCGGGAGGCTGAGGCAGGAGGATTGTTGTGAGTTCGAGACCAGCCTGAGCTACAAAGTGAGCTTAAGGCCAGCCTGAACTGTATAGTGAGACCCTGTCTCAAAAAGACAAAAAAAAAAAAATATGTTCTACCAATTCCCTGGGCAGATCCCAAAGGCATGTCAACCACACCCTACTACTCAGAAAACAAAAGGACCATGTATGAGTTGTGACCAAAATACCTGGTGAATGTTTAGTAAGGGCATATGTAGTGGCACATGCCTGTAATCCCAGCATTAACACTCAAGAAGCTGAGGTGGCAAGATAGTTATGAGTTCCACACTAGCCTGGGCTACAAACTGAGTTCAAAGCTAGATTATTAATATATATATATATATATATATATATATATATATATATATATATATATATATATATATATATTATATAATCATAGGCCCACATGCGCATGGAGGCCCACACCTGCAATCCCAGCACTTGAAAGGCGATCACTGTGAGTTAGAGGGCAGCCTAGGCTACATAGTGAGTTCAAGACCAACCTGAACTACATAGTAAGGCTGTTTCAAAAAAAATTATATATTTATATAGATATATGGATATCTACATATCTATATAGATATCCATTAATTCATCTCAAAAGACTACTCCAGGGGCTGGGGAGATAGTTCAGTAGAATAAACTTTTGCCTGTCAAGTACAAGGGCCTGAGTTCAATCCCTGGTTCTGCAAAAAAATTAAAAAATAAAAAGAGACTACCCCATGCTTTGAACACACTTAGCTCTTTATTTTTGCCACTTGCTGGAGCAGTCCTGGAAGCTCTCTTTAGCATCTGTATGAGGTGTGATCTATTGAGAAGTTTTTGCATGATAAAAAGAAATTACCAACAAAGTGAAAAGAAAACCCACAAATGTGGAAAAAATCCTGACAAATAAGCACTCAGACAAAGGCCTGCTCTCCATAATTTATAAAGAACTAAAAACCATTAGGGCCCTTAAGTTTAAAGACCCAATCCAGAAATGGATATCAGAGATGAATACACACTTCTCAGAGGACGAAATTAAAGAAGCGAATAAATATATGAAAAAATGCTCCACATCACTAGCCATCCATGAAATGCAAATTAAAACACTGAGATATCTCACCCCAGAAAGAATGGCTATCATAAACAAATCAACCAACAACAAATGTTGAAAAGGCTGTGGGGAAAAAGGAACCTTTCTCCACTGCTGGTGGAATATAGACTGGTACAACCATTATGGAAATCAGTGTGGAGAGCCCTTAAAAAACTAGCACTGGAAATCTCACTCAAGCCGGCTACCCCGCTACTGGGAATTTTCCTGGAGGATCTCAAAACATCATATCATAGTGATACATGTGTACCTATGTTTATAGCAGTACAATTTGTGATAGCCAAATCTTAGAAACAATCAAGATGTCTGTCACCTGAGGAACAGATGAAAAAGATGTGGTACAATAGAGTATTGAATGATAAACTCAAAGACTTCATATTTAAGTGGATGCCACTTGAAAATATATTCATATGTGAAATAAACCAGACTCACATGTACAAATATCATATAGTCTCCTTAGTATAAGAACTCAAAAGAAGAAATACAAATAGAAAAGTGTAACATAATTAAAAGGAAAGTGAGAAGTTGAGATTAGACAATGAAGAGAGCAAGGAAAAAAGCTAGGAAACATAACAGAGGCAAAGCCATACATTTATACATACAAGATGGGTAAGGCAATGATCCTAAGAATCTTTAGAAGGTTTTCAAAGCTAGCAGTTAATTGGAAGGATTCTCACCCTGACTATATATGCTGATACCTGTGAACTAAGCAACTGCACTGAAGATGGCAATGTGCAATAGTAGGGTCATGCTTGGAATGCCTGTCATTCTGGTCCTCTGAATACATGCTGCATGTCATGACATGCCAGTTGCTGCCATGCTGTCTCTCAGGTAGATGTTTGTTTAAAAAGGGAGTGATGAATGAAGGCAGGAGACTGGAAAAGAGGTGTTGTGGGACTTTCCTGCTACAATGCTGTATATGGTTAGGTTTCTAAACTTCTGTGTAAAAATATGTAATTGTTTATTCCTAATTCTTAAACATATATTTTAATTCTTTTATCTTCATATTCTGTAGGCACTTAAAGTTTAACATATCAATACTTGATGGATAATACCTGTTCCATGTTATGCCTAAGTTGTTTGATATTAAGACAGACAGTGAGGTTAAGCTCAATAGCCTAGGTTGTAGGGTAATAACAATAAGCTTCTCTTCTGGAGGGTTAACAACCTAAGTTTGCAGCCAAACATTAGAGAAAAAGGAGGGCTGCAAGGACAGCCAACATTTTGGCCCTAGCCTTTCAAGGTCAGTGAAGATTCAGGACATAGGAGAACTTGAACTGTAACATCATATAACTTAGTTGTACCCCAAATTTTCTGATCAAGGAGATTATGGGGCCATAGGGAACAGTGATTGATGATGTAGTGTGTCTAAGGAGAATCACATGGAGAGAAAGCATTCTCTTAGGCTTTCACAGAGAACAAATTGGTCAAGCAATGGTCATGACTCATCCACATGGCTGACACTGACAAAGGATCTATAAACTGCAGTACAGAGTTTCAGGATAAATCCTGAGGGGATCTGACTGATCTTATTAGATACAAAAGCTACATTTGTTATATAAGTCTTGCTTTACCTTGGCCTTAACAATCCAGCAGAGAAGTCTAAAAACAAGATATAAAAAAGTAAATTTATATTAATATGCTGAGCTGTAAAAGGCTCAAGTCAACAACTTCTGACATTGCCAGTCTTGCCGGGCGTGGTGGTGCATGCCTGTAATCCCAGCACTTGGGAGGCTGAGGCAGGAGGATTGTTGTGAGTTCGAGACCAGCCTGAGCTACAAAGTGAGCTTAAGGCCAGCCTGAACTGCATACTGAGACCCTGTCTCAAAAATACAAAAAAAAAATGCTGTTATCTTTATTCTTTGAGGAGCCCTGTAAAACACAGAGAGCCTCATGGGTAACAAGACCCCTTCTCTGGCTAGAACCATGCACATCGTGTTGTTTTCTACTGGGAGTGTGTGACATTGCCAGTCTTATGGAAAAACCACTGTTATTACAGACTACTGGACTATTTTGGAATATTTTGCTGAATGCACACAATTTGATTTATAATATGTAAATGACAAAACTAAACAAAAAAAAGGGGATACAAATGAACAACCGTTTTGCCTGTATATTCAAAATAGGATAGATATACAGCTACATTCTCTTAATTCAATGAATAGAAAAATTTGTTCCAATAGTGTTTATAAATAGGATATCATGTCTACATCTTGTACAATGAATATCCACTAAGACAACAATATGCAACGTATTAATTATTGAAACTGCCCTACTAATTTGATTTGAAACTGTCTCATTGCTATTTGTTTCTCAATAAAATTATAGGAAAAATAAAAAAAGAGTGATACTGCTGATGGCCATCTAACAAAAAGGGAGGCTATACAATATAGTGTATCCTCATCCACTTTATTCACTGGATCTGGTACTATGAGAATTTTAGGTCTTTCCTAAAGCCACAATGAGCATATAATATAAAATAAATGTTTTAAATCTATTTAGCCACAACAGCACAACTAAACACACCAATGAAAGATGACTTCCACAAGTGCTTCAGAAAGTGGTAAAATGACAGGCAAAGTCTATGAAGTATTTTAAGGGGGATTGAGGGCAATGTCTCTTTTAATATAATGTCTTTTAAACTGAAATATTCACCATATTTTTACCATGCTTCAGACACTTATTTTTTTCAGACACATTTTTAAAATGAGTTTAGCAAAGCATCAACCTCTGAAAGCTATGATCTAATGTAAGCCTTACATGGTCTCATGAACAGGGGAAAATCTTAAACTCATTTCAAACCATAAGAGGGTATTTTTAAAATTCATTTAATTTAGAGCCACAGGGATGCGAAGGGGAAATGTCAGCACTGTGTTGGGGTCCTAACCTTCTTGAATAGTTGTACATTGGGGTATACTGTGCTATCCATGGACCAAATGTAGACACATTAATCTCACCTGGCTTACTTGAGGCCTCACAAGAAATAGATTTCTTCACTGATTGATTGAAATAACTATTTTGAGGGGCAGGGGAGATGGCTCAGTGGAATAAGTGCTTCCCTGCCGAGCACAAGGGTCTGAGTTCAATCTCCAGTTCCATCAAAATAAATAACTATTTTGAGTAAGGAAGTCGACACCTTTACTGTGCACATGAGGACAGCAAGTTTACTTGCTTCTACTAGTGCACCTGTGATGACATGCAGTAACACTCTAGCCAGCTTACACTGGTCCTTCTAAAGGTTAGTATGCCCTGCTCTCACTACGCTACTCCAAAGAAGAGCTCCTCTTATAAACTTCCTAGGTCAAGTTTAACATGCTATGTGGTATTAGAAATTCTAAATATATAAAAATTTGTTCCATCCCTGTGCTAAATGTGTTAAGTGATGGACACAGCTAAGAAACACACTGCTAGGCAGATTCATCATTTTGCAAATATATACAAACTTAGTATAAGTCAACCACTCAATGTAATGTCTTGGTATAATCAGAACACATGATAAATGTGAGATGTGAGACTGCGGCCAGCTAACACAGCACACTGTTTTACACTAATTTTTTGGGGAGCAGAACAAATATCTTCTAAATTATCTACTAAGTATAAACATACAAATTAGTAATACAGTCATTTATTATCAAGAATTATGCACTGTATATAACTACTGACTTCAATATTATGTAGCACAGCTATGGTAAGATGTTCTATTGCTAGAACATTTACTGTAAAATACTCAGGGGACTAGGTCATGCAAACTCACTAAGATCTGCTCAGTTGTCCTCTTAACCCAAGGCACTGAGTTGCACCTAGTCAAACCAAGAATGTTTTGGAATTAGGACATAAAAGGAGAAGTTGAGATTCTTAGGACTCAAGAATTTTTTTTTTTAACAAAAAGATAAGTAAATTAATCAGTCGACTGAAAATACATGGAGGAAAATGAAATTGGCTTCAAATTGTATTTGTAGACTAAACAGCTGGAACCACAATCTGCATTCTTTTCCTTTCAGTTAAAAGTTCTGAGCTCATGAGAATTACGGAATGCTCAGAATTATAGAGCCATTTTATGGAAAGAAAAATCACAACTCCAGTGAGGATTTGTACGTGGATGATGAATTTTAATTTTATGTACCTGCATTTGGAATATATCACTTTAGGATATTTCTGAATTATTAAGCATCCTCCCTTTAAGGGTGACTTGAACCAAGAGCAAAATACCCTATAATTCTGAAGCAGTCTATGAACATTAAGATTATCTTAAACTATGTTACACTGGGCAGTATTTGAGTTCACCAGGCTCAGTAAAAATTCATTCTTTCAATACATTCATGAAATGAAAAACTAACTGGGGAGTACTATTCGGAATGCTAACCTACAGTTGAGATATGCTGTAATTCTTAAGAATGTGTCTGGAAATGACCAATCTTTTTATGAATGATTAAAGTACATCACTGAATTCAAAATGTAGCTTTTCTGTAAGGATAAATTTAAGAATCTTTTATAGGGGCTGCTTTCATTTTATTCTAATATAGGTAATAAGCTAAATTTTATTCTTATTTTCAATAAAAATCCATATTCCTTGTGGATACATGGGTTTGTGATCATATGTTCTATTTTTTTTTTGTGGTACCTGAAATCAAACTGAGCACCCTGCCCTTGCCAGGCAGGCACTTGTGCCACACTGAGCTAGATCCCCAGCCCGTCATGTGTTCTACAGGTGCAAATAATATGGACACTTATACTGTATAATAAATTCATTTCTTGGAAGGGAATATAATGCATCCAGAGAAAAAAACTGTAAGAAAAATAATGTAGTCATTGTTTTTCTGGACCAATCAATACTTTTGAGGCACTATAAAGCAAAAACAAATACTAAGTAGAAAATCTATAAAACAGAAGCACCAAAGCTAAATTAGATAATTGATTTGGGCTTAGTAACTAAATGTTAGCCAAAAGTCAAAAGATGCTATGCTTTAGGAAACATGAAGATTTAAACACTTTACAATGAGGGAGAATATATATAACATTCATTACTCCAAGAAAAAGACAATGTTGAAAATCCTCCACAAGGGGATAAATAATTCATAAAGTACTAACAGTTTTGAGAGCAGGAAAGGGAATCTCCAGACATCCCTCTGAGGCCAGCACCATAAAGCTAAAGCTTACAAAAACAAAACGTTCCTGTTCAAAGAGGAATACAAAAGCTAACCTCATCATCCACCCCACATTTCCCCTACTCATCTGCACACTCCTTCATTTATACTTATAGAAAGGGACATAAAACTGGATCTTAGTGAAGGCCTATATTATGAACTGAAAATAGACCAAAAAGAGACAAGAAAAACAAGTCCAAGTATTTCTACAAATACTTTTTTACATTTCAAATATTTTTACAGAAAAATAATAAAACTACTATATGCATATCTATACATTTAGTACTTTTACCTACCCCAAATCTTTTGCCTGCTATGAAATCTTTAAAGTATGAATTTGTAGTGTAGCTAAGTGGGACTGTGCTTGCCTGGCAAATTCTAGGTCCTGGGTGCCACCCACAGCACTTGAAGAGGGAGACAGAGACACAGAGACACAGAGAGAAACAGAGGGAGAGACACAGAGAGAGAGAGACAGAGAAAGACAGAGAGAGAGACAGAGACAGAGATTTTAAAGAAATGCCTTTAACACAAAAGTCAAGTACAAACATACTTTTAGAAAAAACCTGAAGGGAGAGTAAAGAATTATAGCTGATTTTTGTGAAAATAAGCCACACAGTTTTAGGAAAGTCATTTTGACCTTAGTTCTCTCATCTTGTCAAAAGTACAAACAATGAAACTATACTTTACAGACCTCATATATCTGTTGTAAAAATAAAAATACTAGGTGAATGCAACAAGGGAACCTCATCTACAGAGTTTTTAAAGGTATGTAAGAACATAAGCACAAACTCGGAAGGATAGTTCATAATATATTTGGCAGTGAAATCCACTACTAAGATAAATGGTTTGCTTAGTTTGTCTAGAAATTAAATTCCTAACAGAAAGCCAAGAGCAATGCAGAAGAAACCACAGCAGTACTCCCCATCTTCTCTTAATAAGTTACTCAAGGGTTTGTTTCCACCCCAGCACTTTTCTTCCCAACACACATAACTTGCTCATTGTGATCCTATTGTGATAGGATCACAATATCATCTAAACTTTGTTTTAACCTAGAAAGGCCTGTTCTATAACTCTGATAAATTTGTATGCATTTTAGTATTATCTATAATTCCATTTTCTCTATCATTTTTATCAAAAAAAAAGTGTTCTCACCTAACCTATTTAAAGACCCGAGTGGTTCAAAATCCTACATAGTCAGGGAAGAAAGAACCTAACTCCTCTAACACCGTAGACTCCAGGTTTTCAGAGCTGAAGTAGACTAGAAGAAGTAGAGCTTCTATGAAGCTGCAAGATGAGAAAGGAATGCTAGAGGCAGGAATCTCTGATCTCAGTGGATCCAGTGAGCTGTCTCTAAGAGACAGCTTCAGTCCACTGCCAACACAGCCTAAAGCTGAGATGCTTGTTTGCAGTAAGCATACTACCTATAGGAGTAATGTAAGCACTATATACCAAATAAATTTCTATAACCAATTAAGTTTTGCACTTTCACCCAAATATATTATTTCACAAGTTAAAATAATTCTTATGATAATGTGCCAAACTGGCAATAAAAGCAAATACATAAATTAGCCCCATGAAGATATGCTTTCTCTTAAAAATAAAGTACAGATAGATCATCTTTTCAGGATTTTTATATTAACACATTTTAAAAAGAACTATTTTAAAGAGCTGGCCAGATAGCTCAGCAGACTAAAGCACCTGCTTAGGCACAGCACAGGGACTGAGATTCGATTCCAGGCACCATGTTCATGCTGGCTCCGCCCCTGGGGTGTGCTCAGATTGCGACTGAGACTGGGCATGGTGGCATGTGCCTGTAATCCCAGCACTTGGGAGGCTGAAAAGAGGATGATAACTATGAATCTGATCTGTGTAGTGAGACCCTGTAGACCCTGTACTAAACATATTTTTAAAAAATTGCTAAAGGTAAAGAGTCAAGGACTTAAAGTTTACCTAATTGACTTCACAGCTTCTAGCTCTTCAGGAGTTAGGAATGAAGTTATCTTCAAGAAAACCATGTCAAATTTGCAGTCATCCAAAAGGGCAGCTGCCTTCTTCATATTGCAAATGGTGATAGTAACTTCTGCTAAATTTGGAAAAAATTTCTGTATATCATCAGCTAGGTAGCAAACGGTGACATCTCCAACCAATAAAAGGTCTATTTTTGCCTGTAAAGGAAGGACATAAAAGCAGTATGTAATTGTTATCTGCGCATAGAGAAACTATGATGTGGGAGGATAAAATAAAGATGACAACACAGTGACTGCTTCTGTAGCTGTACTGGCCAGTCAACTGAACAGGAAGCATTAATTTCATGCCCTCAACACCTAGGTTAGAGAATGGGTCTAATGTTCATCCTATGTTTTTATTCTTCCTGCTAATGTTTCATTCCACTCTGCGTTTCCTAAAATGTCTGGTGCTATTAACAAAAGACAGGATTCCAATAACCCCAATTCCCAGTTCTCTGTCCTGAGAAAAATCAAACTGGTCACTCATACAACTTACACTAATATTCAAAAGGGCAGAGAAAACATTAAATTCCCAAAGCCTAAGAAATGCTCAAATATACTCCTTTAAATCGAATATACATTGCATTCAAATACCAATATTCAAATACTAAAAAGATCTTTATTTCTACATGGAGTATTTTCAAGTACAATTAGGAAAAATAGAATTTCCATCTTCACCTTTATTTGTGTATGTTTTATTTCTGTAACTAACAAACACAACCCACCAAAAATGTACAAGGATGGAGATGCTTGAATGAATGGAACTAGTAGGACACAACTAGACACGTCAGGCAGACTTAGGAGTTGATGGTGCTGACTGAAGCCAAAAGAAGGGGAGGAGCTGGAAATATTTGTACGAAGAAAAAGCTGGCAAAGATGCAACTCATTCTGTCTTACATAAGGCACACTTTTATGGTATCTTCTAACTTTTTATGGTTTTATTTTTGCACTTAATTCTTTATTCCATTGGTAATTTATGTAGTAATTGACATAAGCTAGGTATCTGACTTTATCATTTCCAAGTATGTGCCTAATTGATCCTTGTAGGAAAGTATTGAAGAGCCAAACTAAAAATGGCAGGGTGTGCCCGCAAAGGGCATGGCTTCTCGGGCACTTGCTCTGCATCCTGGTTCTTGAACTTCTCTTGGTATTGTCTAATGCCACCCTTGCATTGAGTTTATGTATTTTTTAAATTCATCCAACCTGTTGATCTATTTGCCAATGCTTAGTTAATAACATACTTTTAGTTACCAGTTATGTATAGTGTTTTGCCATTTGATAGAGCACAAAACTTCTTTGCTTTTTAGTTTTTTTATCTCACACATTTTAATGCTTCTGCAATAAATTTTTTTCTTTTATAAAACTGAGAAAATATATTTTTAAATACTTCAGTTGAAATATTATGTTTTCATGTTAGCTAGCTTTTTATTGGTACAACTACATAGCCATGAGACAACTTAGAAGGTCTCAGCTCATGCTCTCAGAAGTGTCAGCCGGCAGTCATAGCCCCGTGGCAGCCAGTGGCACTTATTATTGAAGCCAGGATGCAGAGAAAGTGCCTGAGAAGGCACACCCTTCACGGGCACACCCTCTCATTTTTCGTTTGGCTCTTCAATACCTTCCTACAGTTTCTCTTCTACCAGAATTTCAGCATCAGCTTGTCAATGAATGCTGCTGAAATTTTGACTATGCTTACATTCATTTTAAAGGTTAACCAGAGAGTTCATTGCTGTTTGAAACTTCCCTCTTCAGAAAGTAGGCCCCTCAGACAATAAGTTCTTCATGTTCTTGATTTTTACAGTTATTTTCACATAGATTTTGCATTTGTCCTTATATATTTTTCTCAGATATTTTAACGCTTAGAAATCATTACGAAAGGGACATCTCACTCATTGCAATCGTCTTTTACTAGATTACCATAAAGAAGATATTTTGCTCTCTATTCAAAGAATTTGCTTTAAGTACTTCATGATTCTATTTAGTTCTAATATATTTTAGTAGACTCTTCTCAATTTCCTAGGGAGATCATTATAATCTTCAAACAGTGACATTTTTTGTCTCTGTTTTTAGACTGTTAGCCATTTATTTATTCGAAGCTTTGGCTAGAACATCTTCAACAATGGGTCATTTTGTTTTTCTCATGGATTTACAGGGAATATTTTGAGTATTTTCGCCATTTAATATGAAACTGTCGGTTTCCAGTCAATATCTTTAACAAATTTTAAAACTTTCTTTTGGGAGAGTTTAAATATCAGAAATGGGGGATGAAATCTACCAATTACTTTTGCAGTATGAATATGATCTATTCTTTTTTACCCTTTAATCTGGTAGGTAGTAAATTATATTACTAGATTACCTAGTGACAAGTCATCACTGACTGGTATGCTAGGATAAACCAACTCATAATGTGTAATGCATTCAATTCAATGATTGTGAAATTTTTGCATCTATTATCACAAGTGAAAAAGGACACAATTTTGTTTTAATGTACACAATTTTGTTTGGGTCTCAATTATATGCTAGACTTGAAGAATAACATAGCACCAATATTATTCTATATTGCCATTTTATTCAACATAGAAATTACCTCTTGAAGCTTATTTTAAAAATGTCTATAAAACTTGGTCCAAAGGCAGTTATGTAAGTGGATCTTAGATTACCTTTTATAGTTCCTTAACGATGACTGACAATTCTAAGTGTTCTACTTTTCTGAGACAAATTTTTTCCTATGTATTTTTATAAATCCACTTCACCTACATGTATTTTCAAATGTATCATTTTTCTTAAAAAAATGTAGTATTTATTACTAGATTCATCTTGCTTTCTAACCATAAATTAGTATTTTTTCCATTTTCTGGAATACTTTACCAGATACTACAAAATTGTATGGTCCAACATGGTAGGCATATAAAGCTGTTTAAATTTAATTAAACATGTTAATTAAAACTGGAACTTTATTTCAATAGCACTAGTCTTTCAAGTGCTCAGTATCCACATTTAAGTGGCTACCACATTGCATGACACAATTACATATCATTTTTATTACTGTAGAAAGTTATGGATAGCACAATAGAGGACCTAAATCTTCCAAGTGTTTTAATAGGTTATAGTACATTCATATTTATTCAGTGATAAATATATTTTTTATATTTCCATTTCTAAATAGGAGTTACATCAAAATCCTAAAGGCATATTTAATTTTCTAGAGCTTGGTGTATTTTAGTATTTGATTTTGTGATCTATACACTGCCAATTTCTTACTTCAATAAGCTGTCAAGTGAAATGCCCTTCATGATGTCTACTTTTTAGAATTTGTTGACATTTTACTCATAGCTTAACAATAAATTTTTATTAATTACTTGAAAATACCCATTTTCTGTTAGGTATAAAGTCCTATACATCTTTTAAAACAAACCTATTATTTGTTTTCTTATATTATGGATACTTGAGCTTTCTCGGTTTTCTGTTGTTTACAGTGAAAATAGGTTTATTGGAATGTTTTTAGTTATACTCAAAGGCAGAAATATTTAGTTTTTGTTACACTCACAAACATGTAGAAGCTGCTTACAAAGCAATCTTATTACAAAAAGAATGACATCTTTGCAGCACTGGTGGAATGGTTCTGAGTCCTCATTAGCATAATGATTTGGTTCTCTACATAGGCTTTTGGACTCCTAGCCTGACCTCCATCTTGATGCAATGATGCAAGAACTTGTGCCACTAAAATATTAGTGTGAAACACTATCATTCTGTGTTTGACTATATACACAAATAATGAACTGGCAAGGATCTAGTTTCAAATTGATCCTTGGAATACAACAAAATAGTTACCTTGTTTTGTACAATTATTCAAAGTACATTTTATTGGAAGGGAAAAACATAATTAGATAGTCTCATTACTCCAATTTGAAGTGATACTTGCCTCTTAATTTCTTAAAAAAAGAAGTTTTGAAAATTATATACATAGGTTTCCTTTAAATTATGTATCAGTCTGTCCCAGATCTTGTTTAATGAGGAGCTCCACCATCACTCAAGTACGGTATTTCAGAACTATAAGAATGATAATCACCAAAGCCATGATGGCTTCTATTTTGCATCCACACCACCACATCTGCCTTCATAGTTCTCTGGATCTGTTGCTAAAAGCAGTTGCATTATCCAATAAGCTGACTTGTTCTGTAGTTCATCTAGTCTCTCCCCTTTCAATTAACTTTGTAATATTTTCTTGCATGACATCAATAACTTCATCTACCTGATTCTGAACATGCTGGATTTTATCATTTCTAGGTCCAAATCTTGGTCCAGATGGTCCCCTTAGAAAAAAGTCCTCTTCATCTGAATCATCTTCCAAATTTTCTCCTTTCACTTTTCACAGGACCAGTGATGTCATCATCATTTAGGTGGCACTTAAATTTGGGAGGCATACTTCTTACTGCTGGAGTACTTTTTTATTTCCCAGTAGAGTATTCATCACCCTCATTTTTCTGACTACTGCACTCCAGTGATCCATCCAGGTCTACTTACTAGGTTTAAAGACTGTAACTTCTCTGAGGCTCCAGGCAGTATGAGGCTGGTGAGGAAAGCAGCCAGGGGAAGAAAGGGGGGCCACGGAAGACAGAGGAGAGGAGGAGACTCTGAGCATGTGCAGCTTTCTATTTACATAGTAGGCATGCCCAAATTTCCCAGAACATGTTCTTTTCCCTTTATCAACTTCACTATCTATGGACCCCATTTCTAATTATAATTAAATATAATTATATATAATTATATTTATAATTATAAAAACATTTCATAATAATAATATATATTTGTATAAATAATTGTGATCTATACAAGATCTATATTAGTAGGTAAAATATAATTATATACTGATTACACATAGAAATGATATATAAAATATAACTGTCATTTTTAATGCTCTTGACATGAAATTTTACTTTTCTACTATATAGCTG
>PVKA01041870.1:0-17807 GCA_004027165.1 Ctenomys sociabilis
GACTTGAAGAACTCTGCTCCATGCTCTCCTTGCCTTCATTGTTTGTGTAGAGAAGTCGGCTGTAATTCGGATGGGTTTTCCTTTGAATGTGAGCTCCTTCTTCTCTCTAGCAGCTTTCAGTATATTATTTTTGTGTTGGATTTCTGCGATCTTAACTATTATATGTCTCGGTGTGTTTCTACTTGGGTTGAAGTTATTTCGTGTTCTGTATGCTTCGGTGACCTGAATGTTGAATTGTTTCCTCATATTTGGGAGTTTTTCTGCTATTATTTCTTCCCATATTCTATTTATGTCATTTGTATTGACTCTTTCATTCTTGTTGATACCAATTATTCTCACATTGTTCATTCTGGCGTCATCCTGCAGGTGATGGATTATTTTTTCCTGCATTCTTGTTGTTTTTAAGAGATCCTTTCTCACCTTTTCACTAGCTGCTCCTGCATCTTCAAGATCTGGAACTCTGTCTTCGCTTTCACTCAGACGGTTTTGTAGACTCATGATTGCTATTTTCAGTTCTTCTATATCTCTTTGACTGTGTTTCATGTGTTCTATTTCTTTTCTGTATTGCTCATTCAAGGAATCCATCATATTTCTGATCTCCTCAATTTTTTCATCCATGTCTTCTTTAAAGGTAGTTATTAATTCTTTTTCTGCTGTGTTTCTTCCAAGTTGGATTTCCTATGTATATTTCTGGACTTGTTTCAGTATTTCAGATCGTATGACTTCAAAAAGTTCTTTTTTGATTTCAGAACTTATTTCTGCTTTGAGTTCCTCATGATCTTTCTGTTGTTGTTTCTTTGCTTCTGATGCTGTTAATTCATATATATCAGTTGGAATAGTGCTCTCTGCACTTGTTCTGGGTGAGCATCGTTTTTCCACCCAATGTTTCTGGAATTCATTCTTTATTTCAGATTCTATGTATTCAAATATTTCTTTTTTAAATTGGGGAATTACTTCTCCTTTTATTTCCCTCTATAGCTTTCTGCTGTTGTTCCTTTGCTGCTGTATCTGTTACTTCATGCGTTGCAGCTGAGCTAGTGTCCTCTGCCCTTCCTGATGGACTCGAGGTCTGGGATTGCATTTTTCCCCTTCTCTTTTTCATTTTGTGTAGCACTGATCTTTGACCTTTGGTGTAGAGCTTTGGTGCAGCTATAACCTTAGCTTGTTATGAGATTCGGGTGCCAGTCTATTAAGTTTGAGATTTTCCAGGTATGCCTATCCTGGGTCTAGCTGTTGTGTTCAGTTCCTTTTTTGCTGCAGCTCCTTTGGTTCTGCTATGTTGGTTCCTGGGGTCAGCTCTCCTGTGTCAGGCAGGGCGTTCCCCAGGTGGGTGGGCCTGGGCTTTGGTGGGTTTTCTGGGCTCACAAAAAGATAGTGGATGATCTTATTCACTGAGTACGCTGTACTGAGCCGGCCAGCTTGTGCTGGGTCCTGGTCTACAGGGCGTAACCCAAGAAGGCTGGGAAAGGTCCCTCTGGTGCAGTAGGCCTGGAGCCCTCACTCATAGGCCAGGCTGTGCTGGGTTTCGGTCCGTAGCATGGGACCGTGGATTGCTGAGAAATGTCCCTCCAGTGTGGCAGGCTAGGAGTTCTCACTCCAGGCCGACCTGCACTGGGTCTGGGGATGTGGGGTGGGACCAGTAATCACCTGGAAGTGTTTCTCCAGCACAGTGTGCCTGGAGCTGTCACCGGGCCACGGGAGGTGACGGGCAGCTTAATCCCTGGGAAATGTATCTCAGGCACGACGGGCCTGAGGTTCTACACTCACTGACCTTTGATTCCCAGAGAATCGGGGAAATTCCCACTCAATCAGTGGGCTTTAGGTCAGGGGATCCGGGGAGGTGTTGGTGAGTGGGTTCTGAGGTTTCAGGCCAGTCACTGGCTTGGAGGGGTTGGGGAAAGGGATCCGCGAAGCATGTGTGGGAAGAAGCCAAAGTCTCTCCCTCAGACTCACCACACTCTCACTGATCTGGGATGCCTGGTGAGTCCTGTAAATTCGCTCTCGCTGGGAGAGCTTGGCGCGGGATCCCGGAGGCCGCTGGAGTGAGCCACTGTCTCAGGCTGGTCTCTGGGGCTGGGCAGGCACGGGCGGGATGGAGGAGGATGGCGGAGTCGGCCGCGCTGTCTCTGGCCGGTCTCTGGGGCTGGGCAGGTGCGGGCGGGATGGAGCAGGATGGCGGAGTCAAGAGTAAATATTCTTAAAGTAGCTCTTGATTATTTTCTGAATTTCCACTCGGGTCTGTGGTAATGTCACACTATTCATTTCTTATTGATTTTATGTGAATTATTTCTTTCCTGTTTTTGATGAGATTAGATATCCGATGATCAATTTTATTCAATCTTTCAAAAAAGCTGCTTTTTGATTCGTTAATTCTTTGTATTGTTTACTTCATCTCGATTGAATTAATCTCTGTTCTAATTTTATGATTTCCTCCTGTCTTTAAGCATTGGGTTTGGTTTGTTCTTCCTTTTCTAGATGTTTATGGTGAAGTATTAGTGTATTTATTTGTTCTCATTCTGTTTTCCTAATGTGTGAGTTCACAGCTGTAAGTTTCTCTCTAAGAACTGCTTTCATTGCATCCCATAAATTCCAATATGTTGTGTTTGAATTTTCATTAAATTGTACATATTGTTTAATTACTTCTTTAATTTCATCTGTGACCCATTCGTTGCAGAGTAGGGTGTTGTTTAATTTCCATGAATTTAGCAAGTTTTTCTGGTTTCTTTTCTCATGTATTTCCAGTTTCACTGTAGTGTGGTCAGATAGTATGGATGAGATAATTTCTGTTTTCTTGCATAGACTTAAGCATGAGCTATGGACTAGTATGTGGTCTATTTTAGAAAATGATCTATGTGCAGCTGCAAAAAAATGTGTATTTTGCTGTGGTTGGGTGGAACACTCTGTATATGCCCACTAAGTCCATTTATTCCAAGCTCTGGTTCAGTTCTGCTACTTCTTTGCTAATTTTTTGTCTGGTTGACCTATCTTTTTGGTGTAAGGGGTTGTTAAGTTTTCTTGTTAAGATTGTGCTATTGGGTAATAGATTTTTCATGTCCATTAAAATTTGTCTTATATAGTTGGTGCATACATATTTATGAATGTTGTATCTTCCTCTTTAATTTTTCCCTTTCCAGTATATAGTGGCCTTCTTTATTTCATTTGATCATTCTTGGTTTGAACCTGAGGCTGTCTGTTGCTACCCCTGCATTTTTCTGCAGTGCTGGGGTATCTACTATTGTTTCATCCTTTGACTTTCAGCCTGTGAATTTCTTTATGAGTTAAGTGTGTTTCTTTTATACAGCATGTTGTTTCCTAATCCACTGCGCCAGTCTATTTCTTTGAATTGGTGAAATGTGTCCATTTACATTGCTGGTTATAATTGAGATGTATTGACTTAAGGTTGACATCTTATTTACCTGCTGTTGTTTATTCCTTTTTCTCTTATGTTTAATTGTTTGCCCTTCTTAGTGGGTTCCTGCAGTTCTCATTCATGGAGGTCTGTTCATTCTAGTCCCTCTTTAGAACATCATTTAGTAGTCTGTATATGGTTGTCTTTGTCATCATGAAATTCTGTAATTGTTCTTTGTCATGGAAGTATTTCAGTTTTCCATCAGACTGAATGAGTGTTTTGCAGGTTATAGTAGTCTGGGCTGGAATTTGCTTTCATTGAGGACTTGAAGTACTCTTTTCCATGCTGTTCTTGATTTCATGGTTTGTGAAGAGAAGTATGACATTATTCTGATGGGTTTTCCTTTAAATGTGATCTATTTCTTTCCTCTAGTGGCTTTCAGTATATTGCTCTTGTGGTGTACTTCAGGGATCTTGACAATTATATGTCTCATTGTGTTTTTAGTTGGTTTGATGTTATTTAAGTTCTTTATGCTTTGGTAACCTGAATGTTAGATTTTTTCCCATATTTGGGAAGTTTTCTGCTATTACTTCTGCCCATATTCTTTTTTATATCATCTGTATTGACTACTTCTTTCGCATTTATGCCTATTAGTCTCATGTTGTTCTTCTTTGCCTCATCTTGCAGATGATGAATTATGTTTCCTGCATCGTAGTTGCTTTTACGAGATCTTTCCTTAACTCTTCACTAGCTGCAATGGTGTCTTCAAGATCTGAAACTATGTTTACTTTCTTTGAAATGATTTTTCAATCTTGTGATTTAGATTTTAAGTTTCTCTATGTCTCTTTGACTCTGCTTCACACAATCTATTTCTTTCCTATATTGCTCATTGAAGGATTCTATTGCATTTTTAACCTCTTCAATTTTTTATCAGTGTCTTTTTGAGAGGCAGTTATCAATTCTTTCATTATAGTTATCCTTTCCTTTTTTACCTCAGAGATTGTCTCTGATTGATTTTTTTCTGTTTCTGCATTTGATTCTTTTCTTCAGATGCTGTTAATTCAGATATTTCTTTTTTACTTCAGAGATTATTTCTGATCTAAGTTCCTCTATAACTTGCTGCAGTTGTTTATTTCAGTCGCTTCAGACATTTCATCTGTGTAATCCCAATTTCTTCTGTGCTAGTCCCTTCTGAACTTGTTCTGTGTGGACTCAAGGTCTGAGATTGCATTTTGCTCCTTCTCTTTGTCATTTTGCATAGTATTGTCCTCTGACCTTTGGTGTAGAGCTCTGGTGCACTTATAACCTTAGCATTGACTGAAATTCAGGTGAAGATTTATGAAACTTGAGTTTATCCAGTTGTTCCTGGCTTGGTTCTGGCCGATGACTGCAGAGTCTGGAGGGCTCCAGAGAGCAGGACAGATGAAGGTACCACAAGTGGTCCTAGGCTGGGTCCAAAGGGGTCCAGTTGGAACATGGGAATGTAGAAGCTCTCCCACACACTCACTGGGCCTAGGCTTAGACTGGGTCTTTAGAAGTCCTGAGAGCAGTTCAAAAGGATTCACTCACAAGTGGTCCTGGGCTGACTCTGGAGGAGGGAAAGTGTTTGAAAGGGCAAAATACTCCCCTTAAGAGAACATTGAGTAATTTTATTGCATGTATCCAATTCACGTTATTACATATAACAAAACAATAGATAATTCCATGCTGATTATAGTAGCACAAATCTTGAATCCTAGTAATTCTGGAGGCTGCAACAGAAGGAATAGGAGTACATGGCTAGCCTGGGCCACTTAATGACTTATTGAGTCACCTGTCTCAAGATATAAACACATTACAAAGGTTCCAAGTTCATGCAAATCACAAGTAGCATGCTATCTAAATTTTTACAAATAGCTGAAAGGTACATAAATTGCTCTGTCTCGCTTTTAGAAGTTGTCATAACACCACCACTAATTGATGTTTCACATTTACTTAACACATATGAGAGAACTTTGCCTTAAATCATAATAAAAATGTACCCCAAACTTAGCAACATGCCTGATACACGAAAGACACCCAATAAATTATTTTCAAATGAACACAAATCAAGCTAATTAATAATAATGAATGCAAAGTTCAAAGTAAAATACTAACAGAGTTTCAAAACATGGTACAAAAAGTGATAATGCCAGGTTTGCCTTTCCCAAAAAATTTATAAATAGCTTAATAGTATACCAGGCCTGGGGTGGTCCTGGAGGGGTCCAAAGAGCAGGACAGAAGGAGACACCACAAGTGGGCCTGGGCTGGGTCAGTCGCCAAGATTCTTGATTTTATATCAACAATCTACCATTTTACTTACATGTTATAAATGTAGTAAGCTATTCATAAGTTGAAAAAAAAACACATACTAAAAATTGAACATCTATTACTAAATAAAGCCAACTTCTAGTTACTAATGCATATGCACATAATATCTGAATGTGCTAAAATTTATACTTGACTTTAAAGCTCTCAAAGTATTACCATAGCAGTAAGTACTGAAGATAGATCACAACATCACCAATACCATTAATTTCTTCCAAAGCTTCTAGAATTTACAGTGAAATACAAAGTGATACCTAAAAACGAATATAAAGAAGTTTTATTTATTGTAAACATTTCTGCTTACCTGAAAACCAACTAAATTTTTAGATAACTCATATTAATTAAGATGTAAATCTATGAAATAGTCAAAAATCTTCCTTATACAGGGACTACAGTTCAAATTCTAACACCACATGCCATGCCAGCCCCACCTCCAGGGCTAGCGGAGCTGGCCAGAGTCAGGTGTAGTGGTGCATGCCTATAATCCCGGCACTGGGGAGGCTGAAAGAAGAAAGATCATCATGAGTCTGAGCTGCATAGTGAGACCCCACAAGGAACAAATACGTTTAAAAAAATCTACCATCTATATAAACATTGGTCAGTTAGAAACTATTAAAATATATAACAACATTGATGATAAACATAATACCATATATTTTAACATTTAAACATAATATTTTATTGACTCTCAGTCATCTGGGAGCAATTACTGCATTTATACTCTTAAAATATTTCACCCAATGAGAAAAAGAAACAATGTATTAGAGGCTTCTGATGCATGCGTTTGCCAATTGGCTGGGACAACGTCTGGCTCCTCTGCGTTGTGTGCCTGAGCATCATAGCTCATCAGCCAATGGTGTATGCTCCAAGTTTCTACTTTCTAGCCAGAAACAAACTTCTTTGCAGCATTCACAAAGTCAGCATCAACCACTGAGTCAGTCTGCTGAAAAGCTGCAGACGGTGGCATGTAGCAGCCAGTGCGTAGAGCCTGGGAGCCGAATTCATTCAAAAAGCCCTTGTAGGACTCCACTGACATCAGGTATGCAGCTTTCAGCTTGTTTTTGGCAGTCTGGACATCTGCAGGGGAAAGGTTTCCTTGAGCGATTGCTTTCACTTGGTCATATGCAGCCTTGATAATATCTCTGGCCATTGCTTCCAGTTTAAAACCCAAAGAGCCCAGAATTGGACTAGCTGGCATTAAAGGGAGAAACATCAAATGGTTGGTGGAGCTTTTTTTGCAACCGCTTGGTAGAGGAGACTGCTGGTCTTTCTGCCCCTCTCGACATGGGGCCCTCACCCAGGAAGTGCTGGAGCACACTGCACACATTGGCTTCCGCACTTCCTATGGCAGCAGTTTCTGTCACAACAGCAGCATGGACAGACTGTCTCCATTCTGTTCTCAGATTTCACATCCTTGGTATTTGGACTTTGCACCAGATAAACCAAACTCACCCGTCACATGAGGAACTGCTCAACAACTTGCTTGAGAACAGGATGACTCACACCAAGTCCAATCAAAGCTATTCTTGCACTTGTGAAATGGTTCTGCACAAAGTAGTGTAACTCCTCTGATGTCACTTTGCCAATTCTATAGTCAGGACAATATAAGGAATTAGCTAAGGCATTCCAGTTAGCAGCAGCCTGCAAATTTTCAACAACACACGTTTGTGGGTTCTGAAAAGCAATAGCTTTGTCAATTTTTAGCTGAAACTGAAGACCAGGTACTTCTCAACATGAAATTCAGGTGCTGTGGTCACATTTAGAAGGAACTCCATAAAAATCTCAACATTGTCCCACAGACACTCCACAGTGTATGCCATGCTCTCCCTTGTTGCAGTCATGCTTAAATTACCACCAACTTCTTCAATTCCAGGTGTTATCTTGAAAGATGAACCACCTTTCGTAGTCAAGCTGGATGCAAGGAACAGCAAATTAGAGGTCGCTAAGTTGCTGGAATCCTCATATCGACTACTGGCTTAATGAACACATCAATACTACATACAGGAGCATGGTTATCCAGAGAGGTAATCACCAAACCATTCAGCAATTTGGTAAACTCAACGTCCTGAGAATGTAGAGGAACTCTTGTCAGGGCGGCTGCAGCTTTAATTTTGGGGGCAACTTTGGGGGGAAAAATCTCAAAAGGAATCCAGATCAAGCCTTTTCTGACTGGAGGTCACAGCCAATTTAAAAGAAAGCAAGATGGTGGCTCCATAATACAATATTCTGAGGGAGTGGTTTAAAAAATTAAGTTATCAAGTGAATTGAAAATATTTTATTAAATTGACAAGCACATCATGCTCCTAAATGGAAAGACTCAACAATAGAAATAAGCCAATTACTCTCCAAATTGCCTACAAATTGAAAGAAATTCCATTCAAATATTTCAGTGAGATTATTTATACAGCTTTCTGCAGTTATTATAAATGCTAATGTATAAAAATAAACATGTGGAAATGATAAGTTTATTTTCCAAAGAGGATGACTGAGATGCTCTGCTGGACAGAAACATGTTCTCATTCATTCATTTGGTCAGTCACTGTCTCATTTAATCATTAGTATAGTGTCACTCAGCATAGAACAAACAGAAATCCAGGATTTATATTAGAAAGAAAATAATCTCCAGCATATATTCTGAATTCAGAAGACATTAGCCCAATCTCTTAAAATATTTTGCTTCTCTTCCTTCATGAGCATTCCTAGACATGGATACAAATCATTAATTTATTCCCAAATTATACATGAAAATTTCTAAAGGGCAGTGATGCAATTTGCCTACAATGCTGTGTTCCTAGTAAAAGAAAATGTCCAGCACTGATTTTAAGACACTTGACTTTAACATCTACACTCTTTACCACTACAATATACTGTCTCTCAAAAAGTTCACTAGAAGTAGAAACGTAATTAAACAGATTCCTTCAACACTAAACTTTGAACATATTGTGGATCAGGATTTCATCATATTATGTTAGATAATTCAACAAATGTATTCGTTTTATTATATGCCAAACACCATACCTGAAATTGTCCAAAAAGATAAATACATAACTCTATCTCATCAAACTCAGAATTTGCTAGAAGAAGGTGTCTAGAGAGCCATTGAACATATAAACATACTGAGCTGGGCATGATGGTGCACATCTCTATAATCCCAGAACTCTGAGAAGCCGTAGCAGCAGGATCAAAAGTTTAAGCCCAGATTGAGAAATTCTGTGAGTTAGGGAGCCTTGTGTCAAAACAAAACAAAAATAAAAAAGGATTAGAGATATAGCTCTGTACTAATTGTCCTGAGCTCATTTGCCAGCACCTCAACACACACACACACACACACACACACACACACACAAGCATGTATGTAGATATGTATAACTATTTATTGAGATGAATACCTTGAAGAGGAAACAAAGAAGATGCTATTATGAGAAAGCAAGGTAGAGGTAGAGAAGTAATTCAAATTGAAGCATTAAAAAAAAAAAAACCTGCAGAGGAAAGATATAAGCTAAACCGAAGAAGGAATGTAATCAAAGCAGAAACATTATAATCTGAATGCTTGCATTCTCCCAGAACTCATACTAGGAAATCCTAAATTCCAAGGTGATAGTATTAGGAGATGGCACAATTGGGATGTCATTAAGGCATAAGGACAATGCTCTCATGAATGGCTTCATTTCACTGTAAAGGAAGTACAGAGAAACCCTTGCCCCTTCTACTGTGTTAACACATGGCAAGAAAGTACCATTGCTGAATCAGAAAGCAGGCCCTTCCCAGATAGGCAATCTGTCAGTGCATTGGTTTTGAACAGCTTGAACTCCAGAAATGTGAGGAATAAATTTCTGTTGCCTATAAATCAAAGTTAATGATATTTTGTTATAGCACTTTAAGACAGAAATTAGATAAAGGAAATCTATTTTACATATAATCATATACATTAACCTGTCCCTTTTGAAGTCTACCTTTGCTGTTTATTATACCTTGAGAACCTTTCCTCATCTCAGGACACATATTTGCCTGTATTGTCTTCAAATAATACTAACATAGTATAACATTTATATAGTGTTTGTTATATGTCAGACACTGCTCTCATTATTTTATATGTATTGATTCACTTAATCACCATAATATCCTACAAGGGACCGACATTATCATAATTTTATACATGGAGAATCTAAATCATGGAAAGATGAGGAGACCAAAGTCACAAAGCCAACATCTGATAGAGTCATAATTTGAATTCAGGCATTCTTAATCTCAGTCATACTGTCTTTCAAATGTTTCTTGAGTTTTACATTTAAGGAGGCCAGGGAGATGGTTCAGTGGGAAAACCACTTCCCTGGCAAGTGCAAGGGCCTGAGTTCAATCCCCAGTTCCACCAAAAAAAGAAAAGTTTTTTCTATTTAGATGTTTTTAAAGTTTTTAGTACAGCTTTGCAGTAGATAATGATTTCATTTTTCATGGGGAGCTGATACATGTCAATCACATAGTTTAATTCTTTTTACTTATATCTTGAATCCTTCTACAACTCTTTGGTGAAAAGATACTTTTGTTTAGTATTCTAAGGGTTTATTCAATTATCACAATATCATTTGCTGAACAATTCATAAAATATATTTTTAGATGTACTAAATTCTCATAATCTTGAAGTGCTTTTTGGCTATTATTTTATATAATTAATCAAACTATTCCTCTGTGGGTACCACTATTTTGAAATTACTACATTTTTTTTAAAACAAGAAAAGATGCCAACTGAGATTTTTTTAGCATTAAGATGAAGTATTTTTTTTTCTTTTCTTACTAGAAAATACTTTCATTTTTAAATTAACACCATGCTTCTATTTATGCAAGTTTCCAGCACAATCAATAGAGTTCTATTAAAGTAATTAAATTAAATATACACAGAATATGTATTCTATTGTAGGTACTAAATTCTAGGTAATATAAATGCAAATAAATAATATATGGTTTTTGTCTTAAAAGAAGAGGACTTGCAAAGTAAGTCAAGCACAATGTTGTTATAGACCAATAGTAAAAAATCCAGGGTGTGTCTAAATCAAGTAGGAGGGAGAGAAAATTATTAACATTTCACAGAAAATGTGAGGAATAAATTGAGTTTTATATATATAACAAGTGAAAGTTACCAGGATTTAAAAAATAAACCCATGCAGCAGAAATATTTGCAAGAAAGCCAGAGAAGTTCAAGGAATTGTTAATAGTTTTGCTTGATTGAGGCATTGATTTTGACATTGAAGAATAACATTCTATAAAGCTTCAGAAAGAAGTAGATTCTAGTGTATGGAGCTGTCTATTCAAAAATAATACTTTTGGATTCTGATAGTGGTAGAGGATTTTAAGTAGAAAAGTGACATGAATTACTTCCATAAGTTACACTAGTCAAATTAACTCATGAGTAAGTGTTAAAATTGATAAAGTTAAATACAAAGCCATGAGAAGTTAAAATGAATATAAAGAAATATTTATCCATGTCTTCGATTGCAGAAGCTGACCAGTAACAACTGGGATGCGAGTTGCACTTCTGCCTGATCTTCATATATGTAAGTCATCATCCATGCACAAGACTTGCAATGAATCTTTGTTTAAACCTGTCCATATGAATGAAGTAAAAGGCCACTTAAGTGTTGAAGATTCATTGAGATGACCATGATTTATGTGCCGCTAACAAGGAAAGAATGAGATGGACCTTAACTGCTGATCACTGCTGAGGGACTCTCATCTCTCTCCTTCTGTAAAACTCTGTTAAGCTATGCAGAGGCAGCACATGCTATCATTAGATGTTATTGGACATTAAAAATAGTATCAATGGAAAGGGAATAATAACTTTAGCAGGCTATGACATGGTAAGTTCTGTTCCAGACATTTTTCAAAAAATATTTTCTTTAAACCCTTTGGTTATTAACTTTTAAGACCACATAGTAATCAAGATTATCTTCTGCAATGGTGTGCAGCCTGACCCCTCCAGAACCAGCCCAGGCCCAGCATGTGTGTGGGAGGGCTTCTGCTTCTCTGTGCCCACTAGAGCACTCAAGACAGAGCTCAATCCCACCATATAGGCCTGATATAAAACTCTCCAGATGAAATCCCTGCAGGGAGACTAGGGGCCAGAACCACTCAGCTAATCCAGGAATAGAACATCTTGCCAGAGGGGCACAGTGGGTTCACTTCCTAGGGTAACAGCAGGAAGAAGCTGAGCACAGCAGCCAGACTCAAGCCAGGCATATCAGGAAGAGTTAAAACTTTTCAGATCTCAACCTGGTAAGCTGAGACACTTTGCTAGATCCAGATCTATGAGAGCATCTTCCCTCTTTCACCTTTGAAAGCGAGAAGGGAAAAGTTAACTGACGGAACTAGTCTACCTGAAAGACCACAGGTATGTCAAAGGGAGGTGGAAGACAGAATTAGGGGAACTAGCTTAAATAAAAATAACCAATTTAATATCTGCTTAGCTATACAGGAACAATGCTTGCTCTTACTGTTTAAAACACAAACCCATTAGTTATAAAACTGTCCACTGCTAAATAACAGTATCCATTATCAGTGTTCTTATTGTAGCTTTATAAATAAGAACTGTAACTGCCTTAAATATACAATCTCTCTTGGGTAAAAATTTTGGTAGGTTCCAAGATTATAACTGCATCAAAGCTCCACACCAAATATCAGAAGACAGTACTATACAAAATGACAAAAAGAAGGAGCAAAATGCAGTCAAAGGCACTGAGTCCACATAGAACAAACTCAGGGTATGCTAATATAGAAGAAATTGGAAATCACACAGCTGATATCTCTTAATTAATAGCTTCTAAAGTAAATAAACAACTGCACAAAGGTATAGAGGAAATCAGATCAGAAATAATTCCTGAAGTAAAAAAGAAAAAGGATAACAATAATGAAAGAATTACTAATTGCTTCTAAAGAAAACACTTACAAAAAATTACAGAAGAGTGCAAAAATGATGGAAGCTTTCAATGAGCAATATAGGAAAGAAATAGATAGCATGAAGCAGATTCAAAGAGATATATAGGAAAATAAAATCTCAGTCAAGGGTTGAGTTCAATCCCTGGTTCCTCAAAAATAAACATATATATAAAGATATAAGAACTCTCAATAACTGAATAACAGACAATGAAATATAAAATATAATTTAAAAAAAAAAACTACCTTCAAAGAAAAGTCTAGGTCCTGATGGATTCAAAACAGAAGTCTACAAGAAATTTAGAGAAGATATAATCCCTATACTCTGCAAACTATTCAGTGTAATTGAAAAGGAAATATCCTCCCAAAATCATTCCTGGAGGTAAATATTATATTTACACCAAAACCACTGAAAGGTGCAACTAAAAAAGAGAACTACAGGCCAATCTCACTCATGAACATAGATACAAAAATATTCAATAAAATCCTAGCAAATAGAATACAGCAAGTCATCAAGAAACTTACACAACATGACCAGGTAGAATTCATCCCAGGGATGCAAGGATGGTTCAGTATATTTAAATCAATAAATGTAATACACTATATCAATAGAGCCATATCCAAAAAACCACATAATCTTCTCAATTGATGCAGAAATGTCTCTTGAGAAAGTCCAATATTCATTGATGGTAAAGTTCAAGAGAAAATTGAACTAGATGGCCTCTACCTCAAGCTGGTAAAAGCCATCTATGACAATCAGTGGCTAACATAATTCTAAATGGGGAAAAACTGAAATCTTTTGCTCTCAGATCTGGTAAAAGACAAGGATGTCCTTTATCACCACTCTGATTCAAAACAGCTCTGGAATCACTAGCTATATTTGCTGGAAAAACTGGCTGTCTGAATGTTAAAAAATTAATCTGGATGCAGATCTATCACCATGTACTAAATTAAAGTGAAAATGGATTGAAGATCTAAACATTAATACAGAAAAACTAAAGCTCCTGGAAGAGAAAGTAGGAGGGATGCTTGAAGACATATGGGTAGGCAAACAGTTCATGAACAAAAATCAAACTGCATGGAAAATACTTCAAACCATTAACAACTGGGACCTTCTCTTACTGAAAATTTTCTGCATGTCAAAATAAATGACCAACAGAGTGAAAAGACAACCCACTAATTTGTAAAAAAAATTCTTAACTAATAAGCCCTTCAGACAAAGATATTCTCTCCAGAATTTATAAAGAGCTAAAAAACATTAGGATCTAAAAGTTTAAAGGCCCAATCCAGAAATGGGCATCTGAGATGAACACACACCTCTTGGAGAAAAAAATTCTAGGAGTTAATAAATACATGAAAAAATGCCCCACATTACTAGCCATTCATGAGATGCAAATTAAAACAACACTAATATACCATCTCACCCAAGAAAGTATACTTATCATAAAGAAATTATCCAAAAACAAATGTTGGAGGGGCTACTGGGAAAAAAAACTTCGCTGCTGGTGGGTATGTAGACTAGTGCAACAATTATGAAAATCAGTTTGGAGACTCCTCAAAAAACTAGGACTGGAAATCCCAATCAAGCCAGCTGTTTCCCTACTGGGAATTTTTCCAGAGGAACTGAGAACATCATATCATAGTGATATATGTGCCCCAGTTTGTGATAGCCAAAACTTGGAAGTAACCAAAATGTCCATTACTTAAGGAATGGATGAAAAAATGTGGTATTTTTAAACACTGGTGTACTACTCAGCTATAAAGAAGCTAAAAGGCTTCATATATATATATATATATATATATATATATATATATATATATATATATATATATATATATATATATATATATATATATATATATATATGGATGCAACTGAACCAGACCCACAAATGTAAAAATCATACAGTCTCACTAGTGAAAAAACTTAAAAATCTAAGTTTGCAGACCAAAAATTAGAGAAGGAGAAGGGCTGTAAGGACAGCCAACATTTTGACCCTCGCCTTTCAAGGTCAATGAGGATTCAGGACATAGGAGAACCTGTACTGTGCCATCATGTAACTCAGTTGTGTCCCAAATTTTCTGATCAAGATTATGGGGCCACAGAGGAATGTAATTGATGATGTAGTGTGTGCCTAAAGGAAGTCACATGGAGAGAAAACATTTTCTCAAGGTTTCACAATACCTGTGACTCATCCAAATGGCTGACACTGACAAAGGATCTACAAAGCGTGGTACAGGATTTTGCGATAAGTCCCGAAGGGACTTGACTGACCTTGTCAACTGCAAGAGTTACATTTCTTGTTACATAGGTCTTGATTTATTTTGGTCTTAACTATCCAGCATAAAAGTAAAGAAACATGATATGAAAAGTAAAGCCATATGAACATGCTGAGTTGTGGAAGGCTCAATTTATTGGATGCAGAAATTGCCAGTCCTGTGGATAGCCCACTACTATTTTGGACTACTGGACTACATTGGAATATTTTTCTGAATTCATGCACCTACAATATTTAAATGACAATAGAATATCCGTCTCTGAAAAAACTAAAGAAAAAAAGATGATATAAATGAAGGACCACTTTATTATCCGTATATGCAGAGACGTTAGGATGGATATATAGCTACTTGCTCTTAATTCAATAAGAAGAAAGATTTGTACTAGTAGTGTTTGGACAAGATATCATGTCTGCCTTCTGTGCTATGAATGACTCCTACAAAGACAACGATATGCAATGTATTAATTATTGTAACTCTCCTACCAACCTGTTTTGAAGCTTTTCATTGCAATTTTTTTCTCAATTAAATTAATAAAATAAATAATTTTTAAAAGGAAAGGTATAACACAGCTAAATAGAAAGTGAGAACTTAAGGATTAAACAATGAAAAGAGGGCAAGAAGAAAAGCTAGGAAACACGGCAGGGGTATAAATCATACATTTATGTACACAAAATGGTTAAGACAATGATCTTGAGAATCTCCAACTTGGTTTTTAAACTGGCAGTTGATTGGCAGGATTTTCACCCTGACTATATATGTGGATACCTGTGAAATAAGCAACTGTACCAAGATTGGAATGTGTAGTACTAGGGCTATGCTTGGAGTGTCTGTGACTCTCATTTTCTAAATGCATACTGCTTCTAATGTCATCTCAATTACAACTATACTCTCTTTTAGTAAATGTTTGTTTAAAAAATGGTAATAAAATAAAAACAAAAGACAAGAAAAGCCTGTCATAGGACTGTGCTGCTTCAATGGTATATATGGTTAGATTTCCAAATTTTTGTATAAAATGTGTAATTGTCTATTTTTTCTTTTTTCATTTTTTTCACATTCTATAGGGATTTACAGTTTAGCATATCAACAATAGTTGTAAAATACGTGTTCTATGTTAGGTCTGAAGCATTTCATATTCAGACAGATAGTGAGATAAGAACAACTGCCTATATTATAAGGCAAAAATATCATTAAGCTTCTGTTCTGTAGAGTTAACAACTTAAGTTTGCAGACCAAAAAGTTAGAGAGAACAAAAGGGCTACAAGGATAGCCAACATTTTGGCCCCAGCCCTACAAGATCAGTGGGTACTGAACACATCAGAGAACCTATACTGTACCATCCTGTAACTCAGTAATGTCCCAAATTTCCTGATCAATGAGACTAGGGGACCACAGAGGAAAGTGATTGATGATGTAGAGTGTGCCTAATTAGAGTCACCTAGAGAGAAAACACTCTCTCAGGCTTTCAGAGAGAGCAAACTGGTCAAGCAATGGCCATGACTCATCCACATGGCTGACACTAACAAAGAATCAACGAACTGTGGTACAAGGTTACAGGATAAATCCTGAGGGGACTTGACTGACCTTACCAAATACAAAAGTTACATTTCTTGTTATATAGGTCTTGCTTTATTTTGATCTTAACCATGCAACAGAAAAGTATAAAAACAAGGTATAAAAAGTAAAGCCATATTAATATACTGATCTGTAAAAGGCTCAAGTCAACAACTTCTGACATTTTCAGTCCTGCAGATAACCCATTACTATTATGGATGATTGGACTATATTGGATTATTTTGCTGAATTCACACACTACATTTGAATGGCAATGGAATACCCATTTTTGACAAAACTGAAAAAAAGGGGGGATATAAATGAAGGAGCATTTTTGTAGGACAGATATACAGATACTTTCTCTTAGTTCAATAAGAAGAAAGACTTTTGCTTTTCTTTCCTTTTTTTTGGCAAAACCTGGGACTGAACTCAGTCCCTTGTGCTTGCCAGGGAAGCATTTATTCCCATGAGCCATCCCCCTGGCCTAAAGAAGAAAGATTTTTACTGATAGTATTTGTACAAGATATCATCTCTGAATCTTGTACTGTGAATAACTACAATGAAAACAACAATATGCAATTTATTATTATAACTGTTCTGCTAACCTTTTTTGAAATTGTCTTATTGCTATTTATTTATCAATACAATTGATTAGAAAATAAAAATTAAACAATAAAAACAAGACTATTTTAATTTCTTTCTTTTTTTGGTTAGAGAAAGGTTTATAGAGTGTAGAGGGTCTTACTAATAGATTGGACTCAGTGATCCACTTGTTTACAGCCTCCCAAGAGTTTGGATTACAGGCACATGCCACCACTCCCAATTTCAATTGTTGTCTCAACATGCCCCTGGGGCAGGGCGGGCATGGCAGGCTCGGGTATCAAACTCTAGGCCCCTTGCCTGCTTGCAGGTGCTTTGATTTGCTGAGCTAATCTCTAATTGGCTTTTGAGAAGGAAATAATCTGAGCAACAAATTTTATGATGACAACATGTAATTTAACAGTAATGGTGATTGTCAGTTTCCTTTTCTTGTTTTTAAACTGTGCATCATTTTATTCTTATTTCTTTGTTTTTGTCTTTGTTCTTGTTTTTTTCACATTAAAATAAAATTTTAAAAAATAAAAGTCAAAAAAGGAGTAATATTTAGAGAGGGTGGGAGACTTTTTTTTTCCATTTATTTTTATTTTATTAAAATACAAATGTCAATCAGACAGTTTCAAGACACCTTAACCATACAGAGTCGATGAATTAATACATTGCAAACTGTTTTCATAACGTTTTGGTACTGTACAAGGTGCATACATGAAATTATATTTACAGGTTTTTTTATAGCTGAATTATATCAAAGATTCAATAA
>PVKA01041871.1:0-17772 GCA_004027165.1 Ctenomys sociabilis
AGACTTCAATGACCACATAGGAAATATAAAGTTCATGTGTTGGTATATAAGTTTTGATCTACCTAGGTCTTAACCATCCAGCAGAAAAGTATAAAAGTATAAAAATGAAGTATATATCGTGAGCCCATAATATTAAGCTGAGCTGTAAATGGATATGGTCGACAATTTCTTTGAATAACTCCCTATGGTTGCAGAATGCGGGAATGTGTTGGATTGTGGTGTCGAGTTCAAGCACCTAAGGTAGTTGAATGTCAACGGAGTGCCCACTTTTGACAGGTGTAGACAAAGGAAGGGTTGTAGAAAGAAAAAATCAGGATGTGTGTGTATAGACAGTACAGTTGGGATAGATAACGCTGTGCTTCTACATAATTCTATGATAGGCAAGATCTGCACTAATGGTGGTTGGACAGGGTATTATGTCGGCTTTTAGTGCTATGGTCATCCACTAGGTAAATAATTATCGAATTTTTGATTTAATTCAGCTATAAAAAAACCTGTAAATATAATATCATGTATGCACCTTGTACAATACCAAAACGTTATGAAAACAGTTTTCAATGTATTAATTCATCGACTCTGTATGGTTAAGGTGTTTTGAAACTGTCTTATTGACATTTGTGTTTTAATAAAATAAAAATAAATGGGAAAAAAAACTGGAGCGACATTTTTCCCATCTTTTGAGTTTTTTCTAACTTCTTTGTTATTGTTTTGTTTTTAAACAAACTTTAAACATTTATGTCTGGGAATCTGAACAACTAATTTGAAGATAGTATCTTGTAATACAGCAACCATTATCAAATTCTTATTACTTCACTTAGTGAAATCTTATATCAATTTTAATGCTGTTTTTTTTCTATCACTATTTCGTATTCTTTAAAATTTAAAAAATATATTTTCCTTATAGATGGAGTGAACTATTGGTGAGATTATATCTCTGACAGGGCAACTAAGTGAGAAAGAAATGGCTTGCTCTGCCAGGTCCAGCCCCCGAAGTGCCTTCTTTTCCGTAAAAAATTTTGTCCATTGTACAAAATACCCATCTGTTCGATGGATTCCTATTTGTCAAAAAACGGCAATCTTTTATTTGTGACCCCAGTGATTGAGTGTAGAGTGTCCTTTAAGGCAGAAAACACCTTAGAAGAATTGATTGGAAGAGTAACTACTGGATGGAAGATGCCACTCCTACAGCAAGTATGAAATGTGAGATAGTTGCCATAGTGCTAAGTGGAAAAGCAGCATGAAGGTAGAATTTATTCGGAGAAAGACAATTACATGAACTCCAACTTGCCACACTTGTTACGTTTCAGACCCAAGCCATATACCCTGGGAGTAGCTGCAGAAGAAGTCACAGAGTTCAATAGTGTGCTTGGAAGCAGTAGGTATCAAGAGAACAAACATAATCCTGGGAAGATTACAGAGGAAGCGCAATCGAATCTCAGGTGACACCTTCTAAGAGAGATGCACAGTACACAAAGATGCATGGTCAACTCTTGGAATCTGTGGGACTGATTCCAGGACTTCTCCTTGGAGACAAGTATCTTCCGTAACACAGCCTCCTAGACTATCAAAATCATTTCTAGATGAATTATAATACCTAATGCAATAGAAGTTATATTGTACCATATCACTGTATTATATAAGTAGTTGCATATTGTATTTAGAGGATAAGGATGAAAAATCCTATGTGTACATGTTTAGTACAGATGCATTATTTTTCTGAATCTTTTTCATCTGTGTTTGGTTGAATCTATGGAGGCAGAGGGCCCCTTGTAGATTTATTGTGGGAAGGAAAAAGTAGGGACTCAGAAAGAAGCTGTGCACATAGGTGCATATCTTCCTTCAGTGCTTTGTTTTGAGTATCAGTGCTAAACTCCTGGTAAGGTCTCCAGGGGCCCAGGACCAGGGGTTGCTAATAGAAGGGGGCAGTGATGAATGTAGCCCAAGGCTCATCATCGTCTCCATGCTCAGAACTGTATGCTGTACATTAAAAACCTAATAAATCATTAAGCTTAATTTTTTCCAGCTTAATTTTTTATTTGGGCATAATTTTAAGATTTGTGAATTTTCTTTCTTTCTTTCTTTCTTTCTTTCTTTCTTTCTTTCTTTCTTCCTTCCTTCCTTCCTTCCTTCCTTCCTTCCTTCCTTCCTTCCTTCTTACTTCCTTCCTTTCTTTCCTTGTCTTTTTTAGACAGGGTCTCACTATGCAGTCCAGGCTGGCTTTGAGCTCACTTTATAGCCCAGACTGGTCTTGAATTCACAGCTATCATCCTGCCTCATCCTCTATAGTGCTGAGATTACAGGTGTGTGCCACCATGCCCTGCTCGATTTGTGCATTTTTATGGAATGCTAAGAGATTCACTCACTCACCATTTACCTTTGACCAATTCACAAGCCATTATTTTCTATCACTGCTTAGCTCCTGTGTAACTTCCATCTCGTTCTGCCTCTCTCCTTGTCTACCAAGGCTTTTCAAAAATCACAGATGGCTTGCAAGCTGCAGGCTTCTGAACTCCCTTTTGTCCATCACAATTCTACAAAAGCCAGTGATTTGTGGGCGTAGGGATGGCATTGTCAATGGCCACTGGTTCAGCAATAATTAAAAAATGTCAGTGGTCAAGAAGGTAGAAACCAGTGAAGGCCTGACTGGAGCATTTAGCTATTTTACTGTTGCACCCTTTTAGGCCACTTTCAGCTTATAAATATTAATTTAAAGACTACCAACAAGGACAGTAAACGGATTTAGGCATAAAACTTCCTGTCAGGGTGATTTATATCTAATAAAAGAGAATAGGGTAGAGAAAGCCTGCTCCGCTAAGTTTATGATAGACAGTGAAATAGTACCATCAAAATAAAAAGGCTTTCAGTCCTGCCATCGGTTGTGTGGGTGTATCCCTGCTTATTAAGCAGCACGCTGGAATTGTATTGTTTGCTTTTATCAGCTCCTGCCACTGTTGGAGGAAACTTCTTCCGCACTGCTAATTGAACTTGTACAGATTTATAGGCTCATGACCTGAGCAGGGAGAGATTATTCGGACTTAAAAGATAATAGCACCAGGAAGAAAGTTAAACCTGCTTTCCCCACTTGTATTTCAGTAGTTCATAACTTCTTCCCTTTATGCATCCTACAATGGCATACGGATTTGTTTTTAAAAAGATCTGTCTGAGAGACCGTGCAAGAGTGATTTAGCATCACAGACCTCTGTTGCCATCTTTCTAGGTGCCTGCCCATAGAAGCTTAGCTAGATGCCAGTAAAACTTCTTGCTGCCAAGTGTTACCGGTTTCATGCTTCTCATGGTCACTGCCGGGGACAGTTCTCCACAGGTCTATTTCATGCCCATGAAGAGAGGAATGTTCTACCTTTCATGCATCATTCTCTTATCCTGGTTTCCTGCAGGTATGATCCTGCAAGTATATATATATAAGAGTTTACATTTTAAAAATTATTACATAAAAAGACACATTGCCATTAAGACCTCTCAAAATACACCTCCTTGCTTTGAACACCCCCCAGCCCATCACCTTTGCCACCATCTGACAGAGCCCTCCAAGGCCTCCTTTGTGTGGTTTTGAGTGCCCTGTTGTGGCTGCCTGGATGTTTTCAAAATGTTTCCCTGTCATGGTCACTTTGATTTTGGGGACAAAGGCAAAGTCACAGAATGCCATATCTCGCGAACAAGGACACACTGTAGGAGTTTTGTGGAAAACACCTTGTAAGCATTTTGAATCCTTTTAGGACCGTGAGGCAGCAGTGAACAGATACCCAATAAGGAGGACTTCTAGAGCGGCTTGGGAAAGTGGTCAGACAGGTGTGCTTAGAGTCCGAGGGAGACTGTTGAGGGGCAAATGGGAATTTGCCCTTTATTGTAATAGTTTTAAAATTCATATTTAAAAATTCACTAAAAAACTCTATAAAGAGAGAAAGAGTCTGTGGGCATGGTGGTACATGCATGTAATCCCAGCTCCTGGGAGGCTGTAAATAGGTGAATTACTATAAGCCTGATCTAGTAGTGAGACCCTGAACACCCTGTAGGCCCTTTCCTAAAATACAAAAATACAACAAGAAGAAAGAAAGAAAGAAAAAAAGAAAGAAAGAAAGGAAGGAAGGAAGGAAGGAAGGAAGGAAGGAAGGAAGGAAGGAAGGAAGGAAGAAAGTCTCCCTTGGGGACAAGGGCAGGTTGAACACTCCAAGCCCTCTCTGTCAGATTGCCTTTGATATGGCGGGCCCACTGGGCCCTCCCTGTGTTGGTCTGTAGGAACTGAGGCCTGAAGGACTGATGCAGATGCTGATTCCCTTTGGCTCCTCCTTTTGCTGGAAGGAATAGAGTTCTTTGTCTTTGATCCTGAAGTCTTATGTCTTCTACCAGCATTCTGAGTAGCAAGACTTACACAGAATGTTCATCAAAGTCACCCTCCATGTGGGCTCATAAAGCAACTTGTTTAATATTTAATATAGGACTTTCCCCTACCTGAAGCCATAGTTTATCTCTAGTGGCCAAACTCTCCACATCTGAATGGATATAGTTCACCTTTGGCTATAACCAATGGGAAGATAATGCATTAAATAATAGCAAGGAAATTTGCTGAGGAGATTCTGACCCAAAAAATGAACTAAATGACAAGATGACAAATTCACGTCCTTTCCACATTTTCACTTCATAAATTTATTTAAATATTAAGAAATGTTTATGACAAACAGCCAGATTAGATAGTGAACAATTTTAACAGGCATCTCGCCAAATAAGGCAAGTAACAAATAAGCAGATGAAAAACATGCCACATCACATGTCTTTGTGAGCATGCAAATAAAGATGGCCTACCGCGTGCATAGAAGAGCAGCCCTGATACAGACCCTGAGCACCGGATGCAGATGAGGGTGTGGGCCAGCAGGGCTCTGACTGACTGCTGCTGGAGATGCACAAGGGGCAGCCTCTTGGCAGTGTGGTCTGACAATTTGTCATAAGCTAAGCATCCTCCCCTGTAGCACCCGGCAACAGAGCTCCTTGGTGTTTCCCCAGAGGAGATGAAAATGAGGTGCCCCTGAAGCCTCCTGGTGAGTATCTGGAGTTGCTTTATCAGTAATTACCAAAACTGGGAACCACAAAAGATCTCTCCATAGATAAACAGATGAGTGAATTGTGGCCCATCCAATTTATTATTCAGAAATGAAAAGAAATGAGCTATGAAGTCATGACAAAACTATAGAAGAAACTTAAATGCGTGCTACTCAATGGGAGAAGCCAGTCTGAAAAGCACGTGCACCACATTGACTCCAGCTCTGCGTGCTAGGAAATGTAGAGCTGTGGAGACAGCGGGTGGTCGCGAGTTGCCGAGTGTTGGGGAGGGAATACACAGGAGCATGGAGCACTTTTCACAGGGGTGAAAATAGTCTGCATCTACAGAGATGGAGGCACATCATTACATATTTATCCAAACCTCCTGAATGTACAAAACCAAGCACGAGCCCCGGGTGAGTGAGGGACGGTGAGTAACTGCTTTGTCTCTGGCAGGGTCTTGGTGGGCGACAGCATGGCTGTGATGAGGAGGAGGAGAGCAGAGGAAGGCCAGCGTCTGTGAACAGGGCCTTGGAGGAGAACCGGAGGCTTGTCTAGTTTTTTGAACCTGAAACTGGTCTAAAACAGTCTTTAAATATGAAAACATATGCATGGTAAACAGAAACACCAGTAGACTTCTTTTTAGGCTGAGGCAGAAGAGGCACGTATTAGAGTCCAGCTAGAACAATGTACTGAGACCCTGTCTCACAGTAAAGTAAGAAAGCTCTGCAGATATAGCTCAGCGGGCAAGTCTTGGGATCCACCCCAGGGCAGGAGAAAAGGAAATTACACCTGTGTATTTGTAGCAGCATACAATTTATAAATGCTTTCAAACAGGATTCCCTGAAATTTACATAACATCTAGGTAGGTAGAAGTTGGGGTAATCTCTCTCTATATATCTTTTTGTGCCTACCTGTCTGTCTGTCTGTCTGTCTCTCTCTTCCTCCTCCTCCTCATCCTCCTCTCCCCTAACTTTTGTAAAGCCCTAGGAAAATACAAGTATGGAAGGAATAAGATAAAATTCAATCCATTCTCTCAATCTAGTTGACTACGTCTAAAAGAGAAACATGCATATTTATCTAAATCTGTTTAGATATTGTGACTTGGTAGTACTCTAAAATTATGCCTTTAAAGGGCCGGCCAAATACCTCAGCAGGTTAAAGCACTTGTAAGCAGGTGCAGGGGCTGGGGCTTTGACCCACAGGCCTGCCATGCCAGCCCGCCCCAGGGAGTTCTGAGAAGGCAATTGAGACTGGGCATGGTGACACGCGACTGTAATCCCAGCTCTTGGGAGGCTGTAAACAGGCAGATCACTATGAGTCTGATCTAGTAGTGAGACCCTGAACACCCTGTAGACCCTTCCCTAAAAATATTTTAAAAATCAAAAAATAAAATAACGTTGTCTTCATATTTGTTTCTCATATTTTCATTAATAATCCCATCATATGATTTAGGCTCTGTTCTGAAATACAGTGGGAAATTACAATGTGGTACGTTCAGCCCATTAAGAATTTTCTTATTTTGCAGTGGCTAATTCTCTGTCCCACTGAACTGCGGAAGCTAGACTTTAACGACACGCTCGCCTCTCTTGTCTCCAGGCAGAGTGAGCTTCCCCTTTCAGCCACTGCCTCCCTCGGGGCTGTGCATAAAAGGGACAGTCTGGTTACCCAATTTCCTCCTATTCACATCTCCAGAGATTGCAGCAGTGCTCCTGTTACGTCACTACGGGGAGAAATAAACTGAATAGGGTGGGATTTATACCAGGTGTGGCCATCTGACAGAGCCTGTAATAAAAAATACTGAGGTCCTCCGACATTTCACACGGGGGTCACTCAGAGATCAAAACATAGTGGGGATGGATGTGCGGAAGGGACTGCAAAACGAGGATGCACAGTTCATCAAGAGAACAGGAGGCTGGAACAAAGCTCTGGTGATGGAATTAACATGAAACAAAGACCCTTGGAGGTAGAGCAGTCTGCAGAGAAATAAAAAGCCCATAAAACTTTGCCTAATTTATGACACTTACAAGCTGCTGACCAGTAAGTACAAAGCTCTGCTCCCCAGGTCCCCGCTCTCGCTCGTGCGTAACGTGTCGGCGAAGGCAGCGCGCTCAGAACGTAACGGCTCCAGCAGCCTTTCTGCTCCCACCGCAGCTTTACTGCACCCAGGGAACTCAGCAGTCTTTAAATTCCCTCACTGTTAACATCTGCTGAAACATTATTGGTCCCAGCATAGCCAAGCTGCTCTGAAATTACATTTAGCGGAGTAGTTAACGCTAACAGCATAATTCTCGACACAACTGTGTTTGAAAAGAGTTTTATAACCTGCACAGTGATGGTGCCTCCTCTATGTTATTCCGCTCATATCTGTTATGAATGACAATCTTACTGGCGTGGAGTGCGTCACTGAAAATATAGCATATTTTATGTACACTGTTCAGTAAACAATATGTTGTAGTGTGACATCTTTTATTTCATAGCCTAAGTTCTCTTTTCTTGGAACTTTTTAATGAGATGAAATTCCAGTGCAAGATGTGATTATAAGCACTTAGCAGTTGGAGGAAGGAAATTAATCATATTTCTATAAAATGAAGCTATTTTATTACCCATTAAGGTGCTGGGGATATTTTAAACCCAAATGGTTCTAAACATCACAAAAATAAACAGGTGGCTTGTGGCTTTTGTTGACGAGGATGCAGGTATACTGTAGCAATAAAGCAGATAATTCTTAGAAAAAGCTTTGCCCTGAAATTTTATATTTGTTATGAGTGCAATATTATCATTGGATTGAAAATGCTTTATAGTGATGCATTATTACTATAATTTACATTAACATATTTTATATTATGGTAGATATTTAGATTTCATATTACATAACTTGATACTGAACCAATTTAATATTATGGACATTTATCTGATCTGGTAAAATGCTTTAGTAAATTGCTTGGTAAATATTAAAGACTTCTTGTCCTCAGAGAATATCATCCCCTAAATTGAAAATTTCAACTTATTTTCATTATCAAATGAAAATTACATAATAGTAATTATGCTTAACCTTAAAATCAGATGAGTTAATTATTTTCTAACCTTGTTGAGGGCGGGGGTGCATCTCACCAAGAAAGGATGGAGAGGCACTTTGAGATAAGATGGTGAAACTTCTGGATACAGGGAGGGGGAGAAAGAACGCTCCAGAGCGTGGAGCACTCGCGGTTCTCATCTGAGTGAGCGCCGCCTTAGTCACCTCACAAAGGGAACAAAGCAGCCATGTCCGGGGTGTTCCTGCGTTAGTGCTCCATTTGGTGCTGTCAAGTCAGGGGACACGTCTCGCCACAGAGGACATGTGAGGACGGAGGACAGTACACCTTTCTGCACACAAAGGTGTGGCTTCACCCTCTGGCCCACCTCCTGGGTGACTCCCGCTCCTGGACTCCATTGCTCCAGCCAACTGCCCTGGAGTCCACTGCTTAGAGGCCTGTGCACATGGACCCTCCTCTCACTGGCCAGACTTTTTGCTAGGGTTGTGTAATTCTTCCTCCTTTATCTTTGGCTAGGTCGCTAAATCTGGTACACACCTGCTTTGAGCTTTAGCTCTACCTCCCAGTCCTGGTCCTGGCTTGAGACCACCATGGACCTGTGCTGTGGGCTGGCTTTCACTCCACCCTCTAGTCTTACTTTTGATTTCCCAAACTCAAATTTCTTTTCTGTACTGAACTTCCCCCCTGTGGGTGAGATAAAATTATTATTTCTTTTATAGTATCTGGTTGCACAAATTCATAATACAAGTTCTAGACAAAGAAGAAAAAAACTAAGGTTTTAAAATATATCCATCAAGCAATTTGCAAAATGTAACATTATTACTGAATACTTGCTGCAATAAGGTAGTCTCCTAGCCTTGTCCAGAACATGCGTGCAGGAAGTCTTGTGCTTGGATCTCAGCAGCACCTCGTGAATGGGTGGGCACTCCCTGGAACTTGCTGGCCAGTTCTCCAGCATTCAGTTATGAAAGTAGCAGGACTTTGTGTCTCCTTTTCCTCATCACTGTTCTGAAACTGGGAGGCTATGGAACTGTATTTGTTAGGGCAAGGTGAATCTATTGAAAATAGAAAAAGGAGACAGATGAGGGTTAAGTTTATTCTTGGGGGTTATTTGTGTGTCTACAGGGGGCGGGAGAGAGAGCCTCCATTTCTCTTCCATCTCTTAAGACTTGTCATCAACAATGCAGGAAAGCCTTGGAGGGAAATAGAGACCTGATAGGAACAACTACTGCTCCTTTCGGCTGCTAAGGGCTTCTTTGTGATTCCTTTCGAACTGGAGCCCCTGCTAAGTAGCAGGTCCTATTTATGGCTGGGGGCCCCTGGCCCATGACTTCCCCTTACCCCTCTTGGTGGACGGAGCCAGTAAGGTTGTTCTGTTTGCTCTCTTGTTCGCCTCCCACTCTCCAGAAAAGATACACAGAAACAGAACCTGAAATATCGTGGAGAGCTAAGACCACCACTGGACTACTACAACCAGTGCCAGGTAAATTGAATAAGCAAAAGCCAAGATCCTTGCAGGAAGCAATGATTGGCAGACAAAATAACAATGCAGGTGAGCAATAAGCAGAGGAAACAAACAACACAGCCCTTAGAGGTAGCGATGAGGAGAACAGTTCTAGGCCAATCTCCAGGGCCCTGAAACCTGCCTGTGCTGACTCCTAATCCATGCTTCTAGGTGTCGTCTTTTGCCTTTAAAAATCACTTTCTTGGGCCAGAGAGATAGCTCAGCAGATTAAGTTCCTGCTTAGGCAAGCACAGACACTGGGCTCACTCCCTGCTACTGCATGCTGTCCTGGCCACACCTCTGGGTGTGCTGAGTCAGCCACCAGACCAGGCCTGATGGTGTATGCCTGTAATCCCAGTGCTGGGGAGGCTGAAAACAGGAGGATCACTATGAGTCTGATCTGTGTAGTGAGACCCTGTACCAAATACATAAAAATAAATAAACAAACTAAAATCCCCTCCGCCTCTGCCTCATACCTGAACTGCTTAAAGAGAATACCTGTGCTTGCAACCAAAGAAGTAGTGGAATTGCAGCCTCCTCCAAGGAGCTCACAAGCAGAGGCCGCAGGATTCCTCTAAGCTATGTTCTCTGAACAGGCCCATAAAAGAGGAATGGCTGCGAATGGTGGGGTTCTTGCGCTGCCAGTCCCAGCCCCTTACATTTGTAAGCACTAAACTTCATTGCAATTTTGTTAGAATTAAGAAAATCTCCATCTGGAAAACTTGTCACTTGCCTGTTTGAGACTAGTATGTACCAATAAAATATTAACACTGTGTACTTTATGTACATTGAAGTTCATAGGACCGTAGTAAAGGAGCTTAAAACCAATGTCCACACAGCAGTGTAACTCATAGAGAAATGGGTGAGCACAAGTAACAGTACTGAGATCTCCTTTTGCATGATCTCTGAGACTGCTCTTCTATTATGTCCTCCTGGTTTTGGAGAGAAGATTCAGCGATTTCATAGTTGCCTTTCAATACTCATTCTAATATTATTTGTGTACCTATTTTCCATCTTCTCCCACCATGTTTACTTGGGAGGAAAGTGCTAAGCTAACCTCTAATTTATTTCTAATTCACAAGCTTGGAAAAATAGTATTAATTTGTTTAGGAATATGCAAATTTTAGTGATACGAATATTATACCACAATATGTAAATTTGCTACTATTGTGGATCAGCATTGAATCAAAGATCACAAGATCTCGGTTCTGTTCCCAGTTCTATTCATTTAATCATTCTGCTCACTAGGCATATATATCTATTTTTTTATTTTTTTTCTGCAACCTTTTTAAAGCATAAAAATGCATATTCTAAGGACACTTTGTGAGAAGGAAATCAGAAATGTGAATGCTGCAGAGCTTTATAAGTCACAATTATAAATTATCACAAGGCCAGCTGGGATGACAAGCAGATGTGCGGTTTGCCTCTTGGCTCAGCCTCAGGCTGACGTCTCCTTCATGTGAGGGTCTTTCCTTACTAGTAAGTTCTGTAGTTGTGATTTCTTTTAGCGATGAGTGGCCACAGCATGCACTGAACAGAAGAGAGAAGGCTACTTTCTTCACACAGGGCAGAGCCAACACAGTTTGTGAAACATCAAACACTGAGTATGAAAAAAAAGAATTGAAGACTCCTAAAGAAATAGCTGACCATCATTCTTCTGATAGTCATGTCAAATGAGTCTTCCAGAAAATTTTTTCATGTGTTCAAAAAGCAACGACTTGGTATTTAGTATTCTGCTAACCCTTTCAGTATAAAGCAGAAAATAAACCACTGTTTCAGCCCCTGGAAGCTAGTAACTTCTACTGAAAAAGACAAATAATCAATACAGCACAAGAAGGGAGAACGGTCTCCAACATGGGAAGAGGATTTAACCCAATTTTTTTTTCCCATGGGAACGAGACCTAAGAACATTAGTGGCAGCTCCAACAGAGACATGGAAGAGCACCCCAAGGGCGGGGCATCAGGTGTCTCCTCAGAGGGCGGACAGTTACTCTTATTGGAATTTACATGTAATAGCTGGAAAATTAGCTAGGCAACTAAAATAGAGTGATGTGGATTCTCTTTGAATGCTTAGTGAACTTTGAATGTATACAAGACTTGAGGATGCTGGTGAGGTCCTCAGGAACTTCAGTGTTGTAAAGACAGTTGAAAGAAGGGCAGGATTTAATGGAAAGGGAGGAGAAGAAATAGAACATATTGCTCTGTAATCTTTCACTAGTAGATAGGCAATCGAGACATGTATCTATTATCTATCTATCTATCTATCTATCTATCTATCTATATACCTATTTGTGCATATCTATGGCAGACTCTGTGAATCATTCTGTTTACATCTGGTACAGTTTAAAAGTTAAAACCTGAGTGGTACTCAAAGTATTTCTATTTGGTTTATCCTTTCACTGTTTATGATGACTTCAAAGAGTTAGCAATAATAGAATTAATGACCAAAGGATGAAACCAAATAGGCAGCCGTGAAATATACCAAAAATTGGAACAAATGGGGAAAGTTAAATCGGGCACAGAAGAAATGAATTCATCTGATAGTTTCATATATGATTATGATACGTATCAATACAGCGATATACTGAAAATATTTTTATTAGAAATTTTCAGACCGAGCTAAGAGTTAATTGGTAGGATTCTCACCCTGACTCACTATATGTGCTGATACCTGTGAACTAAGCAACTGCACTGAAGACGGCAACATGCAATACTAAGACCACACTTGGAATGCTGTCATTCTGGTCCTCGAAATACGTACTGCTTCTAATGCCATATCAATTACTACTACACTGTCTCTCAAGTAAATGTTTGTTTTATAAAAAGGGTGATAAATGAAAAAAAGAGACAAGAAACTGTCATACGACTGTCCTGCTGCAACACTGTATATGGTTAGATTTCTAAATTTCTATGTCAAAATATGTAATTGTTCATTTCTACTTTCTAAAAATATTTTTCCTCACATTCTATAGGGATTTAAGGTTTAACATGTCAATACTTGATGGAAAATACCTGTTCCATGTCATGTCTAAGATGTTTGATACTGAGACAGATAGTGAGGTCAAGCTCGATTGCCTATGTTGTAGGGTAATAATCATAAGCTTCTCTCCTAGAAGGTTAATAACCTAAGTTTGCAGAGCAAAAATTAGAGCAAAAGAAAGGCTACAAGGATAGCCAACATTTTGTTCCTAGCCATTCAAGGTCAGTGAGGACTCAGGACACAAGAGAACCTGTACTGTGATATGCTGTAACTCAGTGGTGCACCAAATTTTCTGTTCAGAGAGGTTCCACACTCCCCTCTTCCCACTGGATCCCACTGGACCCAGCCCAAGCCCAGCGTATGAATGAGACCTTCAGCCATGCTTTCAGGACTCCTCCGAACCAAATTTTTTGTCCAAGGAGATTATGGGGCCACAGAGGAAAGTGATCAATGATACATAATGTGACTAAGGAGAGCCACCTAGACAGAAAACATTCTCTCATGCTTACACAGAGAGCAAACTGACCAAGTAATGGCCATGGCTCATCCACATGGCTGACGCTGACAAAACATCTGCAAGCTGTGAATACAAGCAGTCTATCCTGAGGAGATTTGACTGACCTTCTCAGATACAAAAGTTACATTTCTTATTATATGGGTCTTGCCTTATTTTGGTCTTAACCATCCAGCAGAAAAATATAAAAATGAGGTATGAAAAGGAAAGCTATATTAATATGCTGAGCTGTGAAAGACTCAAATCAACAAATTCTGACATTGCCAGTCTTACCAATAACTGACTATTATGGACTACTGGACTATATTGGATTATTTTGCTGAATTCACACACCTACAATATTTAAATGGCAATCAAACACCCATCTCTGACAAAACTAAACAAAAAAAAGGGGGATATAAATGAAGGATCATTTTGTAGTAGGAATATATATACATATATATATATATATATATATATATATATATATATATATATATAATAGGCTAGATATATAGCTACTTTCTCTTAATTCAGTGAGAAGAAAGATTTGTACTGATAGTTTTTGGACAGCATACAATGTCTGCATCTTGCGCTATGAATAACCACTATGAAGACAGCAATATACAAAGTATTATTTTAACTGTCCTACTACCCTGCCTTGAAACTGTCTTAGTGTTACTCATTTCTCACTAGAATTAAATAAAAATAATGTTTAAACAGGATATCACATCTGCGTCTTGTACTATGAATAACCACTACAAAGACAACAATGTGCAATGTATTAGTTATTGAAACTGTCCTACTAATTGGTTTTGAAACTGTCTTATTGCTATTTGTTTCTCAATAAAATTAATGTTAAACAATAAATTTTTAAAGACATTTAAAGTAAAAAAAGAAATTTTCAGACTGAATTATACAGTGTTGAACTTTCAATTTTTATCAACACACTCTCGTAACATAGAATTTATTTGACAAATTGTCTGCAAAGGAACACCTCAGTTTACAAATTAATAGAAGAAGTCTATAAAATTTTGAACTAGTATCTATATGTTATTAATATTTACTGGCTTAGACACTGTGATTCAAAATGGAAGTGATTAATATGCAATTTTCTTAAATTAAAACAATGTTTAAAATAATCTTGTATAGTCAATTCAGTATATATGAATTAATTACATAATTTAAAACCTAAACTATCATAATAAACAATTTTAACCTATAAAAAGTATATGGAAGGTGTAGATATTCAAATTCCAAGTCTTATGCTTTCATATACAAGATGAGAGCAGGGGCCAGGGTGATGGCTCAGTGGAATAAGTTTTCCTGGTAAGCACAAGGGCCTGAGTTCAATGCTCAGTTCTGAAAAAAAAAAAAAAAAAAATGACAGCAATAATCCCATCATTTTAAACTTGTGATTGGGATTTAAAAAATACCTTTTGCTGATTCTGAAAAAAAAAAAAAAAAAAAAAAAAAAAAAACCTGTATGCATAATATCATCCTCCAATTAGAGAACAGTTTTAGCTATTATTATCAGTACAAGCTAATGTGTTGGCTAAAGTATGGAAACAGTGGAAAACCCAGGGGCTGTTAGGGTATTGGAGGCTGGGTTATGCAAGTGGAACAGTAACGGCCTGTGTGACGCTCAGTGGGTACTAAGCACATAGTTTTCAAAATTCATCGGGTGCACAGCACCACCAGTGGAGGAAGGTGAGGATGTAGCCACTCAGGTTTTCAGTGAAATGCCCCTCGAGGATACTATAAATGTAAAACTGCTCTTAAAATAAAGTCTATAGATTTTTAAAAGATAAGTTAAAAAAACTAAGGTGGACAGAGTATTTACTCCTCACAGATCTGTTTAAAATAATTTACAGATGCAGTGATTTATTCACTTAATCTTCATATTAGAGTAAGGAGAACACTAGAACACAGAGTGGTCGAACAACCTCCCTCCTACCACAGATGTTCATTGGTGGAATCTTGACTCAAGCCAGCATGTTATGCTGGTGGGGAAGCAGAAAGTACCTCGAGGAGACAAGCTACACTACACCGGGTCACAACGATGACATGAGGGACACCTGAGGTGTGTCCATGGAGCAAAAGCCAAAGCTCCAGAAAGCTGATCAGGCTTCACAGCCTAGTTCATGGGGGTGAGTGTTTTAGAGCTTTCGGTGACAACCACCAGCCTGGGGGAGCACGTGAGCCATTGGCTTGCTGCCACTGGTTTAATTCAAAGTTGGCTACTGGAGTTTTCTGAATAATATATCCTAACCAGTGATTCAGCTAGTGAAGACTCTTTAGCTTTTGGTCTGAAGGATCAAGATGAAGAGGGTATCAAAATTTGAAAATTATCTTTTTAAACAATACTCTCCAGATAATATTTTTGTTATTTTACTCTTCAATATATAGAGGCTATAAAAGATGGGCTAATTCACCTTAGACAAAATCTTCTGGAGACTGATACAGTGCATAAGGACATGGGACAGATAGTTCCCTGGAGATGCTGCAGTCTGTGCCATGGGCTACGCTTGGTGTCTGGAAGCTTCTTCCTTAGGGCAGCAAGCCCCACCCCTTTTTCCACCTGGAACTGGTGTCACCAAAGAAAATTTTTCCATGACCTAAGGTAGAGGGGGTGTGGTGATTTCAGATGACTTGAGCCCATTGCATTTATTGCCTACTTTTTTCTATTATTATTACACTGCAATATATAATGAAATAATTACATGGGTCATCACAACACAGAATGGTCCCGTATAGGGTAACTTTCCAATGCCTTTGTGGGAATCTCAAAGTGTTCTCCTTTTACCTTAATCCATCACACATGCAGATCTGACGGGGTCACAAATGTACTTTTAAGACTGTGATCATTTCAAGTCTTGGGTGATGAGCCGTCTTCTCTCCTGGATGACATGCTACTCACTTTTTACACATGAGTCGCATATCTATTCTTTCCCAGCTCAGGGATATTTTGTGATTGGAAAATAATGTTCAAACGGTTTGAAAGCTGAGAGAGGTGACCATTCACAAACTCAGAGAAAGAAGTTTCTGGCTCAATCACTTTGAAAGTATCTGCTAATTTTTGAAACATGAACAAAAACAAAACTCAAAGTTCATTCATTATCCCATAATTCCAGGTTGGGCCTGGATGCATCTGCTTTATCTGCCAACTTGAACACTGTTGTCATTCTCTCCTGAGGTGACGGTTGAGTTCACTGAACGGGTTGAATAGGCCACACAAGAGAGCAAGCTGTGTGCCTTATTCTGTACCGCTGACGTGTGCTGCTGGTGCTTACTGTTCCTAAAAGGAGCCTCTGGAAACCCCAGCTCTCATAACTCAGAATCTCCTGAAAGCCATCTCACTGCAGCACCAGCACACAGCGCGCGTGCTCCATGTTTAGCTTCTCCTTGCTGACCTCTGCAGACCAAAGTGAATTAAGGGCATGTGCTTCGTGTGCTTGGTCACTGTAGTCACACCCTGCAAGACATTAAGCTCCAGTCGCCTTCTGCCATGAGTGGACACTTCTCTCATGATGACAGTGTGACGACTCTTATTCATAATAGACCCCTTTGACCTGCGCAGTGAAACCAGAAAGCCGCCCAGGCATGGAAGCAACTCCATGCATGGACACCCCAGCACAGATCACTGATTCAGTTGGCCTGATATAGCGTCATTGAACATCTTGGAAAGCCTTGCAGCTGTAGTGTCAGGTGGAAAAAAAAAAAAAAAAAAAAAAAAAAAAAAAAAAAAAAATATATATATATATATATATATATATATATATATATACACAAATATGGCAATATTGGCTTATCGTCAACATGAGTGGATTCCTTAACCTGAACTGCACACCATGGTGACCGAGTAATCCTTTCTAAAATTGTGCCTCAGTAGCCTCTGTTGTTTCATTAACTCACCTAGTTGTGGTGCCAGGTGACAGAGGAACACAAGTCACCTTCCCAACCGCAGTCTCTCCTAAAACTTCATGACAACTGTGCTTAGCACAGGAAAGATCAACTCTTCGCCCATAGTAAAGGGCTCTTCAGCATTGGCCGCGTACCCAGCCCCATGGACAGCAGCATGCGCACAGACACACGATGGCGTGGCAGCCTTCATCAACTGCCTCTGCTCTCCATGTTCAGCTTTTCTTTTTCTTCTTCTTTTGAGAACTCCCTGGCCGACCTCTGACCTCCGCTGCATGGCCCAGTTCCTCACAGGTCATGCATTAGTAAGTCTTTGGTCTGAGGATTCGGTAACCTTGCCTTAGAAAATCCTCTCGGAGGCTTCCCCCACAGAGGGGCAGAGCTATTGTCCATTGGGGGTCCCCTGTCTCAGAGAACACCAGCTCCACAGGAAATCAAAGAGGTAAGGAAACTTCACAGTCCATACAGTAGTCGCAGGAGGCATTTGGGTGCCAATCACACGTCACACAAGTTTGAAGACAGGGAAGGATCTCTACACAGCAGAACAGTTACAGTCTGAATGCCTCCAGTTCCCATTATTGGCATTCCCTTGGCCACACTGCCTGCAGCACTGAGCCTCCATGGCATGTCATCCTGCTCTCTTCATTCTTTCTCAGACTCAGTCTCTATATTTCTTCTCCTCTCCTCTCTTCTCTTCTCTTCTCCTCTCCTCTCCACTCTTCTCTTATTCAGAATAGACCTCTTTGACTATTCCTCCCTTGCTCTCTCCCTGCCTCCCTGCCTCCCT
>PVKA01041872.1:0-17793 GCA_004027165.1 Ctenomys sociabilis
AAAAAAAGAATGTACTCTACTGTTACAAACTCCTTTGTAAAAGTACTACAGTTAACAGAACAAATACTGTAAAAATATTTATCACCAAACAGAACACATGATTAATAGAGAGCTGGGGTCTTTTTCATCACTCCGCTCAAGTACAGATCTGGCTCTGGGATTGATGGATGGTGCCTAAAACTGGCCAGTGCTGGGCTCTTGACAGAGAGGCGCCGGTGGGCGCCGTCGCCAGCGTCCGGCTGAGCAGTGGGAGATGAAGGGCACGTGCTGTCACCTCAGCCATGCCTCTGCTACAGGGCATCAGAGGCTACCAGGACCAGATCATATTCCAAAAAGGGATGTGATGCATATTTAACACCATTCAAAAGACCAATTTTAGGTAACTTACCACCTCTGAACGACCAAACAGAACCACCTGGAAGACGTGGCTAAGCTGGAGAAGAACTGGATTACAATTTAAATTAACACAGGAAGAAAACTAAAATTGCTGTATTTATTGCTGTATCTCTGCTGTCTCCTCTACTTGTATTGTACACAGCTACAAGCGTTACCTTCTTTAAAACTCTGGAACATCTCCTTTATTTTTCTTTAAATGCCATCATAATGGTGGACGTATAAAGCAACACCAGCAGTTACAAAATGTTGTCTGAGTGACTCTGAGAGCTCAAAACAAGGATCTTTGTGAAGGCTGAATAAAAAGATGTTCAGTTAATAGTGCACGCCAGGTAACTTCAACAAACACCTTCAACGGGATCTGCTGTAAACCTTAACAGAGAGGAGACTCACGGAGACCAAAAGCACAGCATCTTTGCTTTACAGTTTAAGTGGTCTGCGCGTCTGTGAACGATTTACAGAGTAAAGAAATGTTGCACGTGAGCAGTAGACATAAAATATTTCATTTTCATACAGAGGAGCAGCAGGGGACAGGGATCCTCGCGGACACCCTGGCACCTCCTTTCCCAAGGACACACGCCCAAATGGCAGTGGATGCCTGGTGGCAGGCAGGCTACCCTCACAACTCTTTTTGGTCGTTTAAAGTACAAGCACTTTCTGATCATTCCTTCCTGCAGGGGACCGGACCCCACCCCACCTTGGCAGGATACAAGCCCAGATCTTGCCTCGTTTTCCCCTTAAGAATTATTTACATGATGCCTACGGATACAGTACAAACTAGTATGAAATTAATGAGTTTGCATTTCCAGACAGATTCTGTGGTTAAATAAATACACCACTCTGGTTCTGAAGAACTGTTCAAAGTTAAGGTGACTCAGATGCATTTGCATCTGAGGTGGCAGACACAGGCCGCTCGCTGGCTGGGGTGGAGTTCCCAGCTCTGTCCTCCACAGTGCTGGGGGCCTTGGGAGCAGGGGACATTGCATCCACAGTGAGTGCGGCAGCCTCATCCACCTTTGCAGTAGTCGTGACAGGGTCAGAAGGTCGGCTGCTGGCGGGCGGGAGCGAGGACAGCAGCTCTCCCGAGCTGGCTGCAGAGGGGCCCTCTGGAACCAAGGGGAATGACGAGAGGAAATCGGCTGGCATGGGGAGAGGTGCGATGCCAGGCAAGTTTCGAGGTGGCAAGGCTGGAAGAGGTGGCAAGCCTAGGACAGAAATGGCACAGCTCATACATCCTCCCAGCTCTAGCAGAGCATTCACTGTGTAACATAGAGGAGTATCTCCATGTCATAAGGACACTGAAGCTAAAGACAGGACACAGTTTATAACTTCTGCTCATCTCTGGCCAGGACACTACAGTTAGTATTTATCCCTTGTGATAGTGGCTGGCTAAGGCAAAGGTCCTGGGACATCAACGGGGCCTGGCACTGAGGAAGAGGCTCAGAGGAGGACAGGGCCACCCAGACAAGGTGGACACCAGGCACCTGGCAGGCACTACATGGCCAAAAGGTTCCCTCTTCCCCAGACAAGCCTGGCTGGGATCGGAGGGCGTGGGAGCGGCCTGGCCACAGGTGCCTTGTGCCGGGGGAGGCCCCCGGATCCATCACTATGTGACTATGCATACTGTACCACACATACATTGTACACATGGGGGCTTCTCCTGATCACTCCTGCTGCAGAAAGGGTAGTACTACACCAACAGAGGCAACTGCCACCTGGGAAAACCCCGCTGCGCTTAGAGCCCGCTGAATTCAGGGAAAGGGCAGAGGAAGAGCTGAGCGTAACAGGCAAGGCAGACAGAGTGCTAGCAGTAGGTGGCAGGGGTCTGAGAAGCTGCAGGCTGGGCGGCACGCAGCACTGACGATGAGCACCGGGTGCGCTAGGGCCTCGCAATGGCATTGCTCCTGTGCCACCCCGAGCGATCAGGAGCTCGAATCGTAGGTTTGGAAGCTGCTCGCCCCTCACCCCTGCACAGTCTAAGGGCACACACTGCAACCTGCACTCTCCTCCACGCAGCCAGGCAGCTCAAGCTGTTGTTTTTGGAAACACTTGCTCACGATGGGGAAATTTACCACGTAACAAGTCCAGCCAGCTGCAAGGCTGAGCATCTCACAGCCGTTTCTAGCCTAGCGCTCAGCCAGGCTGGGCACCATGCCCTGCTGCCAGCCCCCAGGACTCTGAGAGAGCTGTGCTCTGCTTCACTGTGGCAGCGCTCGCCGCTGCTCTGTCCCATAACTGGCCTTTCTGGTGCTTGTGTTGTGGGGGATTAAGGAGAGAAGACGACTGAGGGAGGAGACACAGGAGAATCATGAAGATATTCTCTCTTCCTCTTTTTAGTTTTGAGCTTTTTAAATAAAAAAAGATTAACATTCACCTGATGTGTCTGAAATGTGCTACATCGACTTGCCCTTTCCCAAGAAAAACTGACCACAGGACTGGCTTTCCTGATAGAAGCACATTCTTCAGAGGGGAAGACGGGCACCATACCTGAGCTCCCAAGCTCCGGCAGGCCAAGGCCTGGTATGAGGTGAGGTGTGGGGAGGTTGAGGTTGGGGAGGCTGGGGAGGTCAGGCAGTCCTGCAGGCAAAGGCACCAGACCTGGGTCAGGGCAGAAAAGAACAAAAGGACAATCACATCACCTGGGGGAGAAACTAAGTCCTGTGTACTGAAACACATGCTGAAAAAGTCAAACAGCATTACTACCACCAAGCTTCACTTAACTGAGATGTTTCTACACCTAAGTGATTAGGTATAGAAAATCAACATAGAAACAAATGCTCTTAAAACCCTGGAACAACAATTACAGAGGCCTAAGTGCCTGGCTGATTTATTTCAGCAATTACAGTAGTTAAGTTGAACTGAATCTTTCTTTGTGTGGCCCCCGGCTCCACACCCCGAGTGAAGCCTGCAGCTTCTCGGACCCCTGCCACCTAGTGCTAGCACTGTCTGCAGCCACACAATTGGAAGCCCTAAACATGAAAATGTGCCACTGAAATGTTTGACTGTTGTCAAGTATACAAAGGGACTTTTCACTGGGAATAATTAAGAGAAACACACAAAAGTTTAGCTGGGAGTGGAGGCACACCTCTGTATTCCCAGCACTTGGGAGGCTGAGGTAGGAGGATCACCAAAAGCTTGGGGCCAGCCTGGGCTACACAGTGAGCTCAGGGGCAGCATGAACTATACAGCAAGACCATGTCTCAGAAATCAGAAATAAATAAAACAAAAACTTCAATGTTTGGGCTTATTAGGGCTTGTGCCTAGATGTCCCTCCAAAACCTCATGAGGTCACAGGGCTTTTTCAGAGGTTGCTCAATCTATAGGTACAGTGTGTGATTAGTTCACTGCCTGGATTGGCACCACCCTGACTCCAGAAGCCTAGAAAGAGTACAAGGGGGACGAGAGATGCTGTTAAGGTCCCTGAGTTGATTCTGCTGCCTTCTGCCTGCTGTGAACTATGTCCCGCTGCCATGCCACTCTGCCTTGGAACGAGCAGATGATGGACTGAAACCTCCACAAACTGTGAGCTAAATGACTTCTGCTTCCTTAACTTTGGGCATATTTTGAGTCAGCAAAGAGAGAAGTACATAAGATACGGCTACTGAAGACCCAAATACAGAACCCTCTCTTCTAGGATATTCAATGAACAGCAATCAAGAAGTCCCATGGGCTGGGGAGACAGCTTAGCAGCATAAGCACCTGCCTAGCAATCACAAAGTTTCAAATAAGTAGGGAAGCTTGAGAACGGACTTCTGCACACTGCTTTTCCTGGCTAGCCAGCCTGTAGGAGTGAGGCTCGGGGCCCCAATGAAGCCGGCACAGGAACTGTAGGCTGAGGCTAACTAGCTGCTAGTAAATATCTGTTTTCTGGATGATCAGGACTTAAAATGCCGCTACTCAGGTGTCGGAGGTGATTCCAGATGCAAACACTGACATGATGCTCATCTGTGTGCTCTGCTACCTACTTGGTAACGTAGTAGCTGGGTTCACTGGTGACACAGATGCAAGGGACTGGTTTACTTGAGGCGGTAACAACGGCACTGTTGGTACACCTGAAGTAAAAGCAAAGTGAGGATGTCAGTTTCTTTCCATCTCCTATAAGCAATCACTGCTTTGCTTACATTTTGGTCTTTAACATTCAAGAGGTAATTGGCAGCGGAAACACCAGGGGCCCTTCAGTGCTTTGTGGTTAAGGGGATATCAGTGTAACTACAATGTCATGAAAGAAGATAAAAAAAGTCATGCAGAAGCCAGAGATGTCAGTTCTGTCCTATCATTAAAAGAGCTATTATCACATGGCATATGTAATACTCTGACTTTAAAATGAGAATTATCTGGCTTCAGGATGGCCTGCTGCCTCGGAAGTACCCCAAGGTATACCTTGGGTATACCATACCCAGGTGTACAATGAAAACATGTCAGTGTAAAAACTTATACACAAATGTTCACAGCAGCATTGTTCATAAAAACCAACAACCAAAACTAAAAACACCTTACATATCACTCAACTGAAGAATAATGAAGAAAACATGGTACAGCCATATAATGGAACACTGTTTAGCAATAAAAATGAAGTGAACCCTGACAACACGCTAAGGGAAGAACTCCAGGTGAAAAGACTACACACCTTGTAAAGTGTGCGGAATGGGAAAACCCACAGACAGAGAGCTGATTAGTTGCCTGGCCCTGGAACACTGGACAAAATAAATAGTGACTAAAGTTAGGAGGTTTCTTTGGGCACAATGAAATCTTCTCAAGTTGACTGTGGTACTGATTGGACAACTCTGCAAACTAAAATCCACTGAACTACACTTTAAGAGGGTGAATTACATGACAGGAATTCTATCTCCATAAAACTATTCTAAAAAGAATGAAAACAGCTGGGTGTGGTGGTGCATGCCTGTAATTGGAGCACTTAGGAGGCTGAGGCATGAGGGTTGCTACAAGCTAGAGACCAGCCTGAGTGATAGTGACTTCAAGGTCAGCCTGAACTGCACAGTGAAATCTTGCCTCAAAGAGCAAAAATTAAAAATAAAAATAAACAAAAAAGGACTGTATCAGAAAGAACAAAATAAAGGTGACAACTAGGAATATGTCCCGTAAGACTAAAAGGATCAGTATCCTGCTCACTTCTGTAACTCCTGTGCCCACTAGGCAGGAAACCTGCAAAGAGAGCTGCTAGAGAACTGAGAGGCAGAGGCCTAACTCTGTAAACTACATGGTTTCACAGGGAGGCCACATCTGTCCTTATCGACAGCTCTGAAGGCACACAGACATTACTATGTAAAGTTCTATGCAGGAATGTCATGAAAGACAAAGTAGCTTGAAAACAGAGAAGTTATTCCTCCATACCTGTACTGAGAACATTACTGACAGCTGGTGGAGTTGTGCTAATAGAAAGTCCAGACAGACCCTGCTCAACTCCTGTGGTTCCCGGAGGTGACAATGATGGGGAATTGACCGAGGATAGCTGGACCTTCAAACGAGGGAAACAGAAAGTTACATAAACCACAGCCCTCCGCTGTCCTTCACATACACACTTGGACTGTGTGTTGGCGGGCTGAGGGTTCCCTGGCATTCTGCTTCCAGGCACTGCTTGCTAACACTGGTGCACAGTGGGTGCTATGCACCAGAAGTATCCCTCCAGCCCTGCCCTTTCCTGCTCTGGACACAGCTTCCAGCCCCAGTTATATACGTGGCCTATCTACCCCACATCATTTTATTTTACCCTTAAACACCACTACTTACCTCTGTGAATTCTCAATTAATTACTTAAAACCACCTTTCATTTTCAAATGTGTTGGCAACTGCAACACATTTTTTAATGTATCTAGTACAGGGTCTACAGGGTCTCACTTCGTAGTTCAGACTTACAGTGATTCTCCTATTTTCAGCCTACCAAACACTGGGGTAACAGGTGCACACCACTGCGTCCAGTCTCAAATCCACTGCTCAGTGCACCCTGGGAACAAGGCCAACACTACAAACGGAATCAAACCCTGGCCGCTGTGCTCTGCCTAAGCAGGTGCTTTAGTCTGCTAAGCTATCTGGCCAGCCTTCCCATTTCTTAAAGATGCTGAGGATTTGTGTTGAGCATGGTGGTACATGTCTGCCATAATCCCAGCACTTAGGAGGCAGAGGCAGGAGAATCGCTGTGTACACAGGGTCAGCCTGGGCTACATAGTGAACTCAAGACCAGCCTAAACTACACAGCAAGTCCCAATCTCACAAGAGGAGAGAGAGGAGGGGAAGGGAGAGGAAGGAAGAGGAAGGAAAGGGAGAGAAAAGTAAAGGTGAAGTGATGAGGTAAAGTCAGGAGAGAAGAACTTCTGAGGTTTTCTAAGCTCTTGCGTTTATGAGATCTTTCCTCATCAATGACTGGCATCTGTGGACTCTATGGATGGTGCTGTCACTTCTGATCATGCAATTACTGCCAGTTCCAACAGCTCCTGGGTTGCACATTTCCCCAGCGTGTTCTACCCCCAGTCTTCTCACTCACTTCTCAAAGGTGTGCTGGGGCAGGGCAGACTGAGCAGGGGCTACTCCTGTCAACTGACTTTCCTGCACCATCTGACCCTCTTCTTCAGGTGTCATCTTATGATCTTTTCCTGAGCTGCTTCCCTGAGTCTTTCACTGCTCATCCAGATTTTCACTAATCTAAACTTGGTCCTCAAACCAGCACAGGACCAAGGCCTTGACAATTTTTATCAACTTTCACTAGGTTAAATTAGCCTCTCTGTTCAGGAATTCCAAGTCTGTGTCACTTCCCCTGTGCTTTCCTAAAATTCATCTAAACTCTATGGGATATCTTTCAGAAAGCTCAAATTCAACATGATGACCAATCTTTAACTCAGCCCACCTGCCTCACCTCAGTGCTACCACCGTCTGCACCAATACATTTGACTTGTTCATGTGGAAACCACCAGGTAGTGATCGTACCTCTGTAAACCCATCTTTAAGAGGAGTGATAGGTGTACCAGTCATTTGTCCTGGAAGAGAAATTTTCTTTCCTTCTTCAAATGGGCGTGTAGGTATTCGATGCAAATAACCATATCCAATGCCACATCCTAGGCTATAAAAACATTTTCTTATTAAAAGTATTATTACCAATCACAGATTGTGTTTCTTCTGAGGTTTTGAAATAAACACATATACATCCATTCTTTTAAATAATGCCATCTTATGAGAGGTCTCCACTGTCTGCCTTATTTTTTTTCTTTTTTGTCTTTTTGAGACAGGGTCTCACTATGCAGTTCAGGCTGGCCTTAAGCTCACTTTGTAGCTCAGGCTGGTCTCGAACTCACAACAATCCTCCTGCCTCAGCCTCCCGAGTGCTGGGATTACAGGCCTGCACCACCACGCCTGGCTTGTCTGCCTTATTTAATACAGTGTGTTTCCCTCTACCATGACATCACCTCATACTCTTTTTATTTCTCCATAAGCATTTTTCACTACCTAATACACTGGATATTTATTTATTTACTGTCCATTTTCTTCAATAAAATGCTAAGACCAGTAGGGGCAGAGACCTTGTTCATTTTCTTGCCTTTCCAATTCCCAGGACCTGACTGACACATAAACCAAGGTTCTCTGAGAAGTTCTAAGCACTTTTTCATGATGATACCATTTGCACACCCCATAGTTAGATTTCAGAATGCAACACAGAGCAGTCATACGTATTTAATCTAGATTTCTTCTAATTCATCCTCCTACTGCTACCACAGGCATTTTTCTTAAAAGATGCAATCGCACTGCTTCCTCACAGTCCCTCTTCCTTCTTCCTCTGGGGACTTACTCCTCTGTCACTGTGTGCAGCAGTGGTAGGACTGTCGATTAAGGGGACTGCCTTGTTCAAGGTAGCAGCTCATGACCAAAGCCAGGCCAATCAGCTTTTCTTGCCCAGGGCTACAAATCTTAAAAGGGAATGGAAAAACCACAAAATGGCTTTATTCTTTCTATAGAATGCTGACAGAATTGTCAATTAGCATTTTTTAAAAATCTAAATTCCTAGAGGTATTCTAGTTTCTGCTCTTTCTTTGGTTCTTTAGCTGTCTCCTGAATTATATCAGCTATATATCACTAATCTGTGTCTATTTAAAATAGTGACAGTTGGTTTCTACTGTCTGTGACCAGAGAATGCCAAATATAATATATCCTCAAAGATATCTAAATACCTGGCCATGGTACTTATGGCTCTCCATGATTAGGTTTCAACCTAAGTATGGAGCCACACAGTTGTAATTCTGGGTTCTCCAAAGGCTGACACAGGAAGATCCTACGGTTTGATGGACAACTTAGTGAGACCCTAAGTTCAATAAAAAGTGCTGGAGGTGTAGCTCAGTGGCAGAAAGTGCTTGGGTTCTGTACCCAGTATCCCTTCCCCCCTGATTGATTTCAATATGCTAGGTCAACATTTTTTAAAAATAATATTACAATAAATATTTCATGATAAAAGCAATCAATATTCACACCTAAGTTTAAGCAGTCTTAACAGTCCAAAATAATCAGCATACCTGCCTTCTCCACCCCATGCAGAATTTGGTGTAATAATCACTTCTCGACAGTTATCAGTGTCTGTGTTGTACACATAAAGCTTGAGTGGCTTTGCTTCATGGGTTTCAATAAGGCTGAACAAATCTTCAGACTGTGGAAGCATCACAAAGTGTCTTTACGGTGCTGCACTTCAGAATAGCGAGTCACAAACCTGGCTGCTCAGTACTAACAGAGCAGCATCCTTAAGACATATATATGGATTCTTCCCCAAACTAATGCTGCACATGAGGTTTAACACGCCATACAAGCAAGGCTACTAGGTGCCAGGCTCTTACCTCTGTTGTACGAGATCTAGGTGACATTCTTACTGACACTCTCCCACCCCAAGCTTTGCTTTATTTTCTGTTATTAAAACCTAGACACCCTATTTTTTCCCTCAGGTTCAATTTAATAATGATAGTTCTACTAGTTAAGAGAGGAGGAGGAAAAGGATGTAGCAGCTGAGGTAATTTTGTCACCTGCAGAAGCAAAAGGACCACAAAAACAAAAACAATGCCTAAAATAAGGATTTGAGTTAGTCTTCATATGTCTAAGAAACTTCTGTATATCACACACAAAATCTGTACAACTGCCACACAGTATGCTTTTTTCCTCATAGCCACACCCAATAAAACATGTCCCACAAGTTCCATTTCACACAAAATCTAAGCTAGGCTGATGAGCAAAAACCAAGATTTCAACCCTTGATGCAAAGCATGTAAACATACTTCTGAATTCAAACATCAAAGAGAAAGTCAAGTGTGGTGGTGTATGCCTGTAATTCCAGCACGCAAGAGGCAGAGGCAAGGGGTTACTATAATGAGGCCACCCTGGGCTGCACAGTGAGCTCAAGGCTAGCCTCAACTACACAGCAAGACCCTATCTTGACAAGCAGGCAAGCAAATTAACCAACCCATCAAAGAAAGAATGATGAATTATTAATGAACATTGATTACCTCATTCATGACTGTGTCCGCTCCAATGATATAATCACTGTGAGGTCTAAGACCTGCCAGTGCTGCAGGAGAATTTGATTCCACTTCCTAGGGCAACATCAAAACATGCCCAAATTAACAAATACATATACATTCAGATATGGAGATCTCTATACCTACATTTCCTTCTAAGTTTTACAGTCACAGTTCTTAATTTCAGTAATTAAAAAGTCATAAATTGGCTTGGGAAGATGGCTCAGTAGAATAACTGCTTCCCTGGCAAGCAAAAGGGCCTGAATTCAATTCCTGTTTCTGAAAAAAAAAAAAAAGAAGGAAAAAAGCCATAAATTTCTGATATAAGAGATGTCAGAAATAAGAAACTGAGAACATAAACATTTAAAACTTCCAGGTGGAGCTGGGCGTGGTGGCACAGGCCTGTAATCCTAGCACTCGGGAGGCTGAGGCAGGAAGATTGTTAGGAATTCATGACCAGCCTGAGCTACAAAGTACGCTTAAGGCCAGCCTGAACTGCACAGTGAGACCCTGTCTCAAAAAGACAAAAAAAAAACCCAAACTTCCTGGTGGGGGGTGGGGAGATGACTCAGTAGAATAAGCACTTGTCTGGCAAGCGCAAAGGCCTGAGTTCAGCCCCCGGTTCCACAAAAATAGATAAATAAATAAAAATAAAACACCAAAGCAAAGAACCATAAAATATATAATACTTAAAATATTTTTGAAAAAAAATTTCTGTAACTATTTGCCTTAATCTCTTTTAGTGAGTAAAGCATCAGAAAAGAATTCTTAGACTTCTATATTTGCTTTTTTTAAAAAAAAAGTTAATCCACATTTTAAAAGCAATGAATGCTTATTTTTAGAAACAATAATTTCCAGCGTAACAATATTGCAACGCCCCCACCCAGAGATGACCACCATTACAAACTCTTCCCACTGCTTCTTACTACGCAAGAACCAGCTCTGGTCAGCACCTACCAGCACGTGCCACACGTTCTCATTTGCCCCGTCGAAGCTGCAGAAGCGAATGCTCACGCCCAGCAAGCCCTGGCCGCCCCACATGCTGCTTGGTGTGACTGACGCCTCTCGCAGCTCCAGGGTTTTGCTGCTATAGATGAGCATTTTTACAGGCTTCTCAACATTTGCTTTCAGCAGATCCTTAAGAGTGTCATTGTCTTTATTCTGTGGACATACAGAAATTACACTGTCTAATAAATAAAATCTTAATGTTAACTATATTTTTAGCATAAGCACCCCATGCCAAAAGAGTAGTATTAATCTAAGAGTAACACCCTTAAAATCAGTTAGTAACAAAAAAATTCAAAGTTGAGTGTGGTGGCACAGTTCTGCCACCCCAGCACTTTGGAAAACTAAGGACAGTCGTAAGTTCGAGCTTAGCCTGAGAAACTTAGGAAGACCCTGTCGCAAAAACAAAAGCAAAGGGGCTGGGGTTTGATTCCCAGCACTACACACACATACCTCAAATTTTATGTTCACAGCTATATTCAAACTGACCTTTCTTCTAGTAGTTGACTATGGATTTTGCAATACAACATTTAGGGTGATCAAAGATTGAACACACAATATTCCAATGGAAGTCATATTCCAACCAAAGTTGGAATAACTGTTATATAAAAATATGCTCAGTTAACTTGTGTCATAAGATTTCCTTTGTCAAGATTATATAATTTCTTGCCCATAGGACTTTAATATGGGTAACTGAATATTATTTATAAAATGTGGTTTTAATTCTGTATTTTAAGAGAAAATCTGTCTGGTTCTGACAAAATTATGTATCATGAAACTTGGCTCTAAGAAAACTGACAAGTAAATGACACATGACTAATTCATCTGTCAATAAGCTGCAAAAGCCTGACATCTTTATAAGAAGCAATCTTTTTCATCCTAATTATTTCTTCTGCTTATAAAAATTTAATTAACATTTAAGTCAAACTCTCCAGGGATTCTTCTCTTCTAAGATAATTACTGAACTGCAGAATGCAGTATAATTATTATAGATCTAATTTTAAAATATATATATATATATTTAGTACAGGGTCTATAGGGTCACTGCACAGATCAGACTTGTAGTGATCCTCCTGTTTTCAGCCTCCCAAGTGCTGGGATTACAGGTATGCACCACCATGACCAGGGATCCAGCCTCGGGGCCCTACCTCTGTCTAAGCAGGTGCTTTAATCCTCTGAGCTATCTGGCTGGCCCTAGATCTGAAATTTTAATGTTTACTAATATATCATTACAGTACTCCTAAACACTAGAATTATACGCTATATATATGTAACTCATTAATACAAACCCATCCCAAGTAATCCAAAAAGGTACACTGATGAAAGGTTACAAAGCACTACAGTACTACAAACAAAATTACCAAAACAGTGGACTTACTAATCTTGAACCATTGATAGAAACAATAAAGTCAAAGAAAGGCTCCAATCCAGCCCTATGTCCTGGGGAATTTTCTTGTACCTGTAAAAACAAAATACCCAAACTGAAAAATGCAAAGTAGATTAAAAGTAAACACTGCTAAAGTGAAAGTAGACAGTAATAGTTTAATCTCACTGATAAATACTGACATAAGGTAATTCTTTAATTTCTCTTTATCTCTTCCCAGATAATCTCCCTCTAGCTCTTTAAATTCTACCTGTTCTTTAAGTTCATTTTCTGTATGAAGTATTTTTCTCTTTCCATATCTCTTCGGGGTGGGGGGGGATCCCAGTCACTGGCAGAGTTAATGGCAGACAATTAATCATTACAATTGAATGACACACCCATTTCTGAACTACTAGACTAGCATGGTGCCATTCAGCTACACTACTAGGAACTGTATCAAGACAGCTACAATCTGTTGGCGAACAGAGGAAGAGGTAGGGAGATGGGCACACAGCCCTCTTGCCACTGTACAAAATCAAACAGGTTACAAAGACAGAAGTTCTATGGGGAAAACATGAAACATGAAAAATGAATTTTCTGAAATTTACACTAATACTAGTATCTAGTAATAGAAATATGCTAGTAAAGCTAAAAAGTTTCTTCTCCAAAATATTTTCACCATGGCTTAAAGAAATTTTATTCCACTTGATATAATTTAGTGCCAAAACTATTTTACAAAGAAAAAAGTCTGCATTGGTATTATAGGCTGAGTTCTCTAATAGTCTAAGCAGTCCCAATAGTTAATGATGAAGCTAGGCAAATAAAGGACATATACATGCAGTCATATATGAAGCTGTACAGTAAGAAATAAGATTACTGCTTTCAAAATGGAACACAGGTTGTTTCTAGAATATATTCTTAAATATCAAAGCCAATCAAAACTATTAATCCCTGGATTAATATTACTTTTTGTAATTATTTACTTTAAGCCAAATTATACTATCATTGCCTTTAAAAAAGAAAAGAAATAAGACTTTCTTCACTTTTTATGTATTTAGCACAGGGTTTACAGGGTCTCACTACAGACTGGACTCACAGTGATCCTCCTGTTTTCAGCCTCCCAAGTGCTGGGATTACAGGGCCACACTACCATGCCCAGTCTCAATCTCAGTCTCAGTGAGCCCTGGGGGCGGGGCAGGCATGGCATGCCAGGAGATTGAACCTCTGGTCACTGTACTTTGCCTAAATAGGCACTTTAATCTACTGAGCTATCTGGCCCACCCAGACTTTCTTTCTTATCACAGTAAGTGTCCATTATAAGTGCTTTGGCTTTTATCTTACTAAAGTTACTTTATCTGGCTTTGTGTATGTTTTTCCTATACAGTTGAGGCAAAATTCTTCTTATAAACTAAATGAATTAAATATCAAATGGATCCATTATTTAGAGGGCTGGTTCCAAAAAAATAAATAAATCAGAATATACTGCTTAGTTTCTTAATACTTGATTTTTCTTATATGGGGTTATTTCCTACTCTATGTATGATATATATATATAAATGTCCAGAAGCCAAAATAACGGAGTTTTACACCAATAGAAACTAAGTAGTGACTGCCAAAAGCTACTGTAAGAAAAGTGAGGTCTAGTTACAGCTAGCAAGAAGAGTTACACTACTAGGTGTAGGAAACCTGGCCATTATGTGGCTATCAGATGTGAAAGGCCTCAGTGAGAAAGGGCAGAAATAGCACAGGTCACTAGGTGTCCCCAGAGAACATCTAATCGTCTAATTAAACCTGAGTAACATTAGCACTTCATTTAGAACTTACCCAGTTTATAGATCAACTCTGGACTTTACTGATGCTGCTAAAAGTTCACTTCTTTAAAGTTAAAAAAGGGATAAGATAGCAATTCTGTTATGTCACCATCAACTAGAACATTGATCCTAGGTAATGTCTCTTCCCAAGTATATAAAATTTAAACTGAACCATTATAATTCTTGTAACTCAAAAAGATTCAACGGTTAAATCTGAATTGTAAAATAAACTTAAACCATCCTCTCCCCAATGTTTTTCCATTTCATTTGTTACCAATCTCAGTTTCTTTTGTTTCTAATGGACCTTGAAATTAATTTCTTCTTCAAATTCATTTATGTCATTAACAAGCAAATTTATGAAAAGTAGGCATCTTAATTACCTCTAGAAACCAGCAGAGGGAGCCCTAGAAAATGCTCTGTTTGGCATTAGTACAATTACAGGAAATTTCCTGTATGTCTTAGCATGGAAAAATAAAGTACAGAACACACCATCTATACAGCTAAGTTTCTTCTGCAATCTTATCTGCTGACGAGAGCCTCTTAGGTACCAAATCCCACTCTGGCATCAGATTACCACTTCAATACTTTCTGACTCCTGTAAGATGTCTTGATGACAGTCTATCTTCTGTGTCTGTTGAACATCGTAACATCAGTATGACCTTGGCTCCATAGACATTTAACATATATTACTGGGCCAAGAAGCACAACAGCAATTAAAAATGGACAGGTTAAACCTGAAATTTAGAACTCTTTAATACAAATGTACAGTGAAAAAAATTACAGTTTTAAGTATACTGATGTGATTTCAAATTATGATTTTTGCCCACTTATTAGTTGTCAGATCATGGGAAAGTTTGTCTCTCTGGGTCTTGGTTTGATCATTTACAAGTAATGGATAATGTCACCTACTTTATAAGAATATTGTAAAGTTTCAGAGTTATAAAGCTCGTGAAAGGCCTGGTTAATAGCCTATTGTAGGAGTCTGACAAATCTTATATATTTTTAATCAACCAATACCTGGATCCTGGGCTATTTCTTGGACTGTGTTTTTAAATCTTATTCTTTTGGTTTTGTTTATTGAGACAGGGCCTCACTGTGCAGTTCAGGTTGGTCTTGAACTCATTCTATATAGTCCAAGCTGGCCTTAAGCTTGTGATGATACCCCTGCCTCAGTCTTCCGAGTGCTGGGATTACAGGCATGTGCCACTATGCTCTGCACCTTGCACTCTTTAAAAAAAAAAAAAAGAGAAATATGGATAAAAATTGATAAACTGCACTATATTAAAACTAAGACTGATCATGAAAAGGAAATGAACAATTAGGGAGTAAAAGATACATAACCAACAAAGTGTCTGTATTCAGAGCAACTCTTTTTATTCCACTGAGCTATACCCCTTGGTCCCACTTAGCAAATCCTGAATCACAGACAAGTTGGGCATGGTGTTCCATTCCTATAAATCTCGACATTCTAGGAGGGTGAGATAGGAAAATGGTAAGTTTTAGCCGTGCCTGGGCTCTAGTGACTCAACAACACCTTGCGGCCTCAAAATAAAAAAACGAAAAAGGGGTAAGGATGTACCTCAGCTTCATAGCCCCCAGTACCAAAATAAATAATAAAAAACACAATGAGATATTATTTATCTCCTAGAATGTCAAAAATAAAAAGACAGTAACAAATGTTGGCAAGAGTGCAGAGAACCTTCATGCACTGCTGGTGGGATTGTGAACTGCAGTAGTTGCTGTGGAGAATAGCTTGGATGGGATCCTCAAAATAATTAATCATGAAGTTATCATAAGACTCAGCAATTCTACTCCTAACACAGAACCAAGAGAAATAAAAATACATTCCACCCAAAAACCTGTATACAAATTTCAGAACAGCATTGCTCATAATAGTCAAAAAGTAGGAAAAAAACCTAAGTATCTCTCTCTCTCTCTCTTTTTTTTTTGCAGAACTGAGGATTGAACTCAGGTCCTTGCCTGGCAAGCGCTTATTCTACTGGGCCATCTCCCCAGCCCCAATATCTCTTAACTAATGAATGCATAAGCAAAATGTGCTATAGCCCTATAATGGACTAATGTATTTTATTGATGTGCTGTGACACAAATGAACCTTTAAAACATGCTAAGTAAAAGAAGTCAGTCACGAAATAGTACAAAAGTACTGTATAGGAAATGTCCAGAATATACAAATCCATAGACTGTGGGTGGATGAAAGGGAGTCTGTTGGGGCCTGTCCTTAGCTCAGTTGTTTAAGCACCTGCCATGCAAAGCCAGTCAGGAGCAGGATACCATGATCCTCAGATAGCCCTGCCCTTTAGGTAGCCTGAGCCACCTAAAAAAAAAAAAAAAAAAAAGTCATTTGGGTTGGAGAAGATGGCTCAGTGGAATAAACCCTTCCCTGGCAAGTGCAAGGGCCTGAGTTCAATCCCCAGGTCCCCTCAAAAAAAAAAAAAAAAAAAAAACAACAACAAAAAAGAAAGGGAGTCTGTTCTAGTGGGGATGGTTGGGGATGGTTTCTCTCTGGAGTGACTGAAATTAGATGACAATGATAACTGTACAACTCTGTGAATGTATTAAATGCATCAAACTATATACTCTAAAAGACTGAATTTTATGGTATACATATTGTATCACAGTAAAACTGCTAAAAAGAGACAGTGTGAGGGCTGGCCAGACAGCTTAGCAGACTAAAGCACCTGCTTCGGCAGAGTGCAGCGACCAGGGATTTGATCCCTAGTCTGTTGTGCCGGTCCTGTCCATGGGGCACGCTGAGACTTCCAGTGAGAGTGGGTGCAATGGTGCATGCCTTAATTCCAGCACTTGGGAGGCTGAAAACAGGAGGATCACTACAAGTCTGATCTGTGTAGTAAGAACATGTCGACACTGTACTAAATACATTTAAAAAAAAGAGACAATGGGGCCAACATTGTAGCAGATATTGAATTTGAGGATATCAAGTGACCAACAAATACAAAAATATGATTCACTGCAATGGGCATCAAGGAAATATACACTAAAACCACAATGTAACAACACTACATACCTATCAGAATATCCAAAATGAGAAAGATGGTTTGGGCTGGTGGTACACATGTTTAAGTCCAGCTTTTCAGGAGAGGGAGACAGGAAGATCTCAAGATCATGGCCAGCCTGAGGAATTTAGCAAGACTTTTAAAAAAGAAGGGGAGGGGCACAGGCTGGAGATACAGCTCAGTGGTGCAGCTGCTGCCTAGCAGGTCTAAGGCCCAGGGATCTGCTCCTAGTACTGCAAAAAAAAAAAAAAAAAAAAAGCTCCCACAAACATAAATAAATGGAAAATAAAAAATATTAAGGGCTAGGGAGGATGTGGAACATGAATACAGCTGGTGGCGATAAAAAATAGTAAGGTTTTGACAATATCTATTAATACTGAAAATACTTTTTCACCCAACATTCTATTCCTTTTGTACTTTATTTTATTTTATTTTATTTTTTGGTTTTTTTTTTTTTTTTTTTGAGACAGGGTCTTACTATGCAGTTCAGGCTGGCCTTAAGCTCACTTTGTAGCTCAGGCTGGTCTCGAACTCACAACAATCCTCCTGCCTCAGCTTCCCGAGTGCTGGGATTACAGGCATGCGCCACCACGCCCGGCTGCTCCTTTTTTACTTTAAAAAAAAAAAAAATTAGTACTGGGTCTACAGGGTCTCATTACACAGATCGGACTCACAGTGATCCTCCT